>PVHY01019325.1:0-27603 GCA_004024945.1 Uropsilus gracilis
AGACTAAGACTAGCCTGAGGCCAGTTCCCCCTTTTTAGAGTAAAGTGATTACCTGGGCAGACTTGGGGTTATGTAATGTAGGGTCCTGAGGTCAAGACAGGCCCAGAGGGCAAAGGGAGGTAACACATCAAGGTGGGATGGTGAATGGGAAGCAGGAAGAAGGATAAAAAGAGGGAAGGTGGACCATAGGGAGAGATACAATTTTAAAAAGGAGCGTGGAGAGTGGAGTGAGAGTGAGAGCCTGGAGATTGGGATCAGGCGCAGAGGTTTTGGGCCTCAGAAGAAGGACCCAGCTGGGTCCTCTGGAGCTTCCTCACCTCCCCACCACTTGGTTCTGGAGGAGCAAGACCTGTGTGAAGGCGGAGGAGAGGTAACCCTGGTAAAGTGCAAGCCACAGTGACACTCGGACAGGCCTGCCTTTGGAAAACCGTCTGAGCCCCACCTGTGTTGGTTGGATTCATCTGGTACCAACTGGAGAGACAAGATTGGGAGTCAAGGTCCTGGCATTTCCAACCAGAAGTGCCCTAAGACTGAGGTAAACCCCATGAAGCTCCTTGAGGAGCAGAAGTGGGGCTCTATTCTGTTTAAAACATTTGTGAGGGTGTGAACTCTTTCGGTTTGGTTTTTTTCTGTATCTGTAAATAAATCTCTTGTCTATCCTGGTTGTTAAGGTTTGATATCTGAGCAGCTGCTGCGCGCAGGCGGGAGAACCCATAGGAAGGAAAAATTTAAACGGGGGTGTCCCTATCCCCCCGATAACATCTTCACTTCTTCAGGGTCAAGCACTGCTCCACTTCTCCAAGGCTCTTCAGATTTCTTCCACAATTGCTGATGCACAAATCAGCTTTCTAAATCCCTGGCCATCTCCAGATACCAGCTCACTATGCTGCCTTACTGAGGTGCCACACTCTCCACACTGGCTACTCTTCTGCTGGTCACCATGGCTCCATGCCATCGCCAGCTCACTCTTCAGGGGGCTTCCCCTGGCTGAGCCATGTGGACCATGTTCACCATTCTCATCTCCTTCCTTTCATTTTTTTTTTAATCCTTTCTCTCCTTGCTCCTTCCTTTTATCTCCACTTCTCTTCCCCCTTCCCATTGTTTTTCTTGCAGTTCTCTCAGACCCCACCCACCAGGGTATTTTGGTGCCAATGGAATTTTCACTGCATTACTCACTACCCTGTATCACTCTCAGCCTGAGAACTGTGTCCCTCTGTGTCATCTGTCTGGCAACACCTTGCCGCAGGGGCTTCCTTCATTCCTCACTCTCCCCTCCAAAACCCCTGCTGAATCGCCTCCTCCAAGAGCCAGCTTGACTCTCATATTCCCACAATCTAATGGGAGGATGGTGAACACCACCCCACTGGGCTCCACCCAGGGGATGGGAGCTGATCTATGAACCTTTCTGCCTGGAGGAAAGCCTGAGGAGCACAATGGTATCCATTGAGTGGATACCAAAAGGAACCATTCCCCAAGGGCATATTGCCCCCCCCACCCCCCCACCCCTCTCTGCTTCCTGCTCCCTTGAGACAATACCCCAAATAAACTGCCTGCATGAGTGACAGGGAGGAACTCTCATTTAAGAAATAAATGCTCCCAGTTTAAGGGTGAAACAAGTACCACAGGTGTTCTTGCTTCAGGGAGATGAACTAGAAAAGGCCTCCAGACAGAGGCCAGGGAATCCCTGGTTTCCCTGTAAAACTACAGGAACCAGGGTTGGCTGTAGTCTGGCTACTTTTTCACTTCTCTGAGAAAGAGCAAGGTTTGACGGGAGGCTGACTTTTCCATTCGACGAGCAGAGAAGGGGCAGAGCTGCCAGTCCTCGGGTCCTTGGCAATTATGGGATTATTTTTGCATTGATCTATAAAAGGAGGTGTATTTCCACATTTCAACTGGGAGCAGGGGTTTTTAATAGCTGCATGGTACAATCTGTGACTCACTGGCAAGATGAAATATTAACTTCCATACAAGTGGGTGTTATGTGTGTATGTGGGCGCATGTTGGGGTAGGGGGAAGATTCAGCCTTCCATTGCACCCAGAATAGGAAGTGAATTTTGGAAAAAAAATTGAAGTTCACCAGGAACAGAAAAGGCTGATGTGAACCTTACTATTAACTTAATGCATCACAAATGAACTTCACCTGCTGCCTTATTTTCTGTTGGGTGGTCATACTAATAAACTTCTTAGAGAAGGAAATACTTAATGAAAATTATTTCACCCCAGTCATCATTATTGTTTCAAAATTCATATCGATGTTCTGTCTTACAAAGTTATTTTCTCAATAATTTTAAATTCACACAAAAAGCAAATGTTTTAAAATGATCACAGTGAAAAGCATTCAGCTCAAGTCTACAAGGTAAGGAGATATCCTACCAGTTTTTTTTTTCTTTTTCAAACTTATTTTAAAAATACACACTCTCTGAATCACATTTAAATGACATGCTTAGATTTAGTAATATATTTGAGAGAAATGGCTGTGTGAGAGGCATTATGTTTGTCATTCACTTGCTGAAGACAAAGGATTTGGGAGCAAAGTAATTTTATTTCAATAAATTATATCTAAATTATGCATTTTCAATAAGTCCCAATCTCCTCAATGTTTTTCATGAAAAATATTCCATTTTAATAATATATTCTTTAAATTAATGGAATCAAAAGATACAAGTTGTAGCTTTTTTGAACAGCAATTTTAAAGTTGCAGGACAATATAATCATTAAAGAGTTTAATTTCTTGTTTTTAAAATGACTTTCTCTTGTTTGATGACCTCATACTTTATTTCTAATAATATTCTTTGGAAGCACTCCCCGAGCACAGATTATATTGTTCTGTTCAAAATCATTACGTAAATATTTAGAATTTTGACTGAGTACTAACAAAAGGGTTGGGAATCTCTATGGGCCCCTATTAATTAAATGAAGCTGGTAGTGATGACTTTATGCAGATAGTATTTGAAAAAGAATGTTTTTATTTTCCAGGTTAGTCAATTTTCCTTCAAGTTCAGCTGGAGGTGTAAGCCAAACCCCTCCATATTTTATAGAAGTCATTTTGACAGGGAAGCCCAGTAGACAGAGATGTCCCTTGCAGACACATGCACACACTATTACACACACAGTATATTAAAAGTGTGTGTGAATGTGTCCCCTGTTACACAAAGCTATTTATAAATTTGCTTCCACAATAGGATAAAGTTGAGTTCCTTTATCACCACAGGTTTATGAAGTAAATTCTGTCATTTTAGCTGGCATGATAATGCTGCTTTAACACTTCAGTTAAAGGTTCAGGTTCTGTGACATCCATTCAGTGGGTGCTACCAAGCTCTAATAAAGGAAGTGACTCTTGATTCATGAGGCAACACAGACTAAACTTTTTTTTATATATATAAATTTCACAACATTGTAATCTCAAGGATTTACTCCCCCACCCTCCCCTCCCTTAACCCCCTTTCCTTCCTGCTCAAAGTTGTACACTTCAGTTTGGTGCTTAGCTTGTTTTGACTTTTCCTCAAGGCTTTTGTTTATTTTTTTCACTATATCTCGTATATTAGTGAAACCATTTGGTTTCTGTCTTTTTCTTTATGGCTTGTTTCTGCTAATATGATTTCTTCTAAATAAACCCGTGTTGTTATGAAATCGTCAAATTTGTCATTTTTAATTGATGAGTAATATTCCATCATGTATATGTACACTGCAGCACAATTTATAATTGCAAGGTCATGGAAACAACCTAAATGCCCCAAAACGGATGACTGGATGATTAATCTTAATGCATTTTGCTGAGTGAAAGCAAGAAAACCCAAAGAAATGAACAGACTGTATGAGACCACTCAGAACATTCTGCAACTCTCAAACGCTGCAGAAGATGAGCAGACTTGGAACTGTGGTTGTCAAGGGTAGGAGGAGGCGATAGGCCCCAGACTGACTACTCAAGGGAACTTTAGTGTCACAGAACTGTTCCGTAACTACTTGAATAGTAGGTATGGAATCTGACACCCCATAAAATTATGCAACTGTTCTGTAACTACTTAGATAGTAGGTGTGCAACTCTACACCCCAGGAATGTGTAGAGGTGTGCATCTCTACACCCCAGGAATGAACTGAACTCTATGCACACATTTATCTTGTTTTGAACTTTATGGCTCAGTTTTTCTTTGTATCTTTGATATACTGCATGTATTTAATGAGTGTAACTTGATGAGTTTGAACCTGAACAAATGTCTGGGATGCGACCACCACATTCAAGATCACAGATTAATCTAACACCTCTGGAACTTGAAAAATTCACCTAGGATACTTGGGGGAATCCCAGTATAGCATGTGGGTGGTAACACCTGACTCTTACGACATGGAGGGAGCAGAATTCCTCGGCACCCTGCATTTCCCCCACCTGATCCCCAGGACTGTGGTATATGGTTCTCACTAGCCCACATTTATACCACATGCCTCATGGAATTTTTCAGATATAATTAAAATTACTCATCAACTGATTTTCAGTTATTCAAAAGGAACAGTTTTCAAATGGATCTAATCACTTGAGGAGCTTAGAAGTAGAGACCTGTTTTTTCAAACTGGTAGCAGAAGTGAGACTTAAGGAAGAAAAGGATTTTACAGTCACTGCCAGCTCTGATGTTGGAGGGGATTCTGTCTGAGGACCAGAGGGGAACTTCTAGGCGTTGAAAGTGGCCCACTTGACAACCAGCAAGGAAAGAAAACTCGCTTTTACTGATGTGAGAGACTGGTCTCTGTCAGTCACCTGGTGAGCCTGGAAGTGGGTTCTCCCACCAGGGCCTCCAGGCAAGAGCCCAGCAGAGTGGTATCTTGAGGTCTGTCTTGTGAGTCCTTAAGCGGAGAGTCCTTAAGCCTGGTGGTGCTCACCCATCCTTCTGACCCATCCAGCTGTCAGTTAACAAATGGACATACTTTTCAGCCTCTAGACTGTGGCCAATTCCCACAGCAAAAGGAAAACAATGCAGCGCATCACAGATGGATGGCATGTCGTCCTGGGGGTGGATGGGGAAGCGAGCTGACCTACATATTTTATAAAATAGTGTTGTGACTGAACAGGAAGGTTTCAAGATACAAAGGGAACTATACACAAACACTGTTCTCCAGCGGGTTGCCCTGTTTCTCCCAGGAGTGCAGGTTAGCAAGGCTGAAATAACGTTCCATGCATACCAGAATTAAACGAGTAAGAAATAATGTGTCCATCATGGGAATCTGATTTCTTATTATCCCAGGAAGAAGTTGCAGGAAAAAAAGCAAGGGCAGTAAAAGTTAGAATGTGGGTTGGTGTAAACCTACATGAATAACACAGAAGTAAAAATAGAAGCGTGCATATATACGAGTAAGTATATGAACACTGACTTCCTGCTCTGTGCTCTAAGTCCAGAATCAGTGACATGATCAGAGCAGTCAACACACTTAGAGACCCAATTTTTAGAAATCACTGGTCTCTGCCAGTCACCTGGTGAGCCTGGAAGTGGGTTCCAGAGAGGAAGAATGGCACTCTCGGGAAAGGTGCCACTGAACTGATACTGGGAAGATACACAACAAAGCTAGATAGAAGATACACAATGAAGCTAGAACATCTTAATGTGTCTAGATAGAAGTATTTAAGTTAGCTGGGTGTGGTGGCGCACCTGTAGTCCAAGCACTGGCAGTCAAGAGGCCTGGGATCGCTTGAGTTTGCAGGTTCGAGACTACCCCAGGCAACAGAGCGAGAACTGGTCTTGAAAAAAGAATCTGGGTGCAGTGGTGGGCACCTGTAATCCCAGGTACCTGGGAGGCTGAGTCTGGGGATTGCTTGAGTCTGTGGGATTGGGACTACCCCAGGCAATATAGCAAAATCTAGTCTCAGAAAAAGTATTTAAGTTAAGCAAGATTGGAAAAAAGAAAGAAAAGAATGGGGGCATATCACAAGCAACAGGAGTCAAGCTACAATAGTCCATTATAGCCAAATGGAACGTTAGCAGTAAAATAAATATTGACACTATTGGACTGTAACTCTAATAAAGCAAATATTTATGAGTTGGTACTAATGTTAGTAAGAGATTAAATAAATAGAAAATGACAAATCTTCCTCACAGAAGAATTCCAGATAATAGATGTAGACGGAATGGAGGAAATGGAAAATCCCCATGAGAACATCTCAGAGATAAACACTGCAGACAGCAATCCATGGACATAGAAGGATGATCAAATCAGTGGGCATAATGGCAGATGAAATAGAGAGCACCGGGAAGCTCAGGAAGCCAGGAAACCCCAATCCATGTTAATTACTGAGTGGTTTAGTCTGCACCCACACAGTCCCCTGTTCCTCTCTCCAGGTGTACCCTGATCCCGCTCCCCATGACTGGAGTTCGTGCACTGTGTCAAAGATTATGGTCAGAAGAAAAAACAAAGACTTCATGATGGAAAAAACGAGTAGACATCGCCTTCTCCACTTGGCCTACACATTGCTTATCTCCTCCACAGGTTCACGCTTTGACTTCAAAGTCTCTGGCTTCCATCTTCACAGTGACCTAGGTCTTCATTGAAAAAAAAAAAAAAAAGAATACCCAGTAACTCAAGGAGTTACTTATGTCTAATTCTTGGTGATAACTTGATCAGGTGAAACATACCTGCATTAATAATCAGGGAAACGAAAATTAAAACCACACTGAGATACCATCTTACACCAGTACGAGTGGTCCATATAAATAAAATGGACAATAACGTGTTGGCACAGATGTGGAAAAAAAGGAACTCTCCTACACTGCTGGTGGGAGTGCAAACTGGTCCAACCACTATGGAAGACTGTGTGGAGGACCCTCAAACAATTGAAAGTGGAATTAGGATTCGACCCAGCAACCCCACTAGTGGGAATCTACCCAGAGGACACGAAAACACCAATTCAAAGGACACCTGTACACGCATGTTTATTGCAGCTCTATTTACAATTGCCAAGATTTGAATACAAACCAAATGCCCCAAAACTGAGGATTGGCTGGAAAAAAATGTGGTATATATACACGATGGAATCTACGTATCAATCAAGGAGGACAAACATACATCATTTGCAGCAACACGGATGGAACTAGAAGGACTCATATTAGCAGAAATAAGCCAAAAAGAAAAAGAAATACAGGATGGCCTCACTTATATGATGGATATAGGGAAAAACAAACAAACAAATAAGAAAAATTATAAACAACCAATGGGACTAAACAATGGACCAAGAGAGGAGGAGGAGGAAGAAGGTGGGGGAGACGAAGGGCACAAAAGAGTAGTATGGCTAACAGGTGTTAGGGAAATGGGAAAACCCTGGAGTACACAATAATGTAATATAAATATAAATACACATATATATATGCAAAATTTAAAATTTTAAATTAAATTTTAAAAAAAGCCATCATAGCAATAGTTGACATTCTTTATGGGTAGCTCTTCTATCCTATTCCCTATTATACATTCCCAGAAATAATAATCAGTACACTGAATTTGATATTTGTCATTCCTGTGGTATTTGAAACTTTTAAATCACACATCAGTAAATAGTATATTATTTTGCATGGTTATAGTTTTGTAATTATGGTAGTGTAATACGTATACCTATCTGTATGTAACTTGATTTCTTCCCACAAAAAAAATTAAAATTTTTTTAAAAAAGAAACATACTTGGGTTGTCCAAAAAATGTTATTTCTTCTTTTAAAAAATGTATTTATTTTTATTCTTTAAATTTCAGCCTCAGTAAATGGTTATTGGGATACCTTCCCCTCCCTTTGACACCCCCTCCATTTACTCAGACCCCTCTCTATTTGTTGTTTGCTAGTCTGTGTTAAGTCCATTAGTCTCTTCCTTTCCTGTGGCAGTGTCCTTTCGCTGGGTGAGGGACTGTGTTCTTGAGACAAGGCTGTGCTGGTAGGTTTTCAGTGCTAACCTTGCATTGGGCAGCCAGTTTACATTTATTTTGTGGTCTGTCTATGTTTTCTCATTGCTGGCTGTCTTCTCTGCTCCCTCCCCTGCGTTATTTTGCAGCTTTTTTTACCTTTTTTGTTCTGACATCTGGTTTAGGGGGCCTCACCCCCCACCTGGTGTCAGTGAAGAAATTTCTCTGTGGGTACAGGCATCTGTGAATGGCCATTGTAGATCATCTCCTCTGCCTCAGTTTGCAGTTTTGCTGTGGGCCAATATCCCAACTCTGTGACCTTCCTCTCCCGTGGGGTGGGGAGGGCCACCTTGTTCTCTTAGGTGGTGTTTCAGAAATAATATTTTGGCTCCACCAGACCTGGTGAGTGTGTAGGTGTGGATTCATGACATCTGCTCTCTGTAGTTGTTTTTACAGTTCTGCATGCACTGGTTCTCTCAATAGTCCATCTCTTCTGTCCTGCTCAGATGTGTGGGCTGGACATTTACCTGGTCCCTCACCCATTCTACGATGATGTCTGTATTATTTGTGTCTTCTTCCTCCTGAAGATTAGCTGGAGTGAGAGTAAAATGGAAGGGGCATCCTACACTCCCCCCCACCTTTGACCTTGCCCCGAGACCTCCGTGTTTGGGGTGGGGCCCTTATAGCCCAGAAGGTGCAGTCCCAAGCCTCCTTGGGGTAGGGGTCTAGCTGAACCATGCCTCAGCCCTTCAGGTTGACAGATGGCTGCCCTGTGCAACCATCCGCTGGCGGACGGGGCTAAGATCCCACCTAGACACCCCCCACCCCAGGCTTTCCGGCGCAGGGGGCCTACCCAGGGTACCTTTGTTCCCTACTAGAAGAGGGGCTCCTACGGCCCAGGTCCCCAGACATGCAACCAGTTATGTGGCTGCTTCCAAAATGTTATTTCTGGGGGTTCTCGGAGAGATCAGTGTTTCACTCAGTAGACTAAGGAAAGACGGCCACCCTCATCCAGGTAGATGGGTTTCATCCAATTCATGGCGGAGGGGGGGGTGCAAATGGAACAAAAAAGTGAAGGGAGAATTCTCTTTTGTCTTGAGATGGACCACCTACCTCTTCCTACCCTCGGACACGGGAACTCTGGGAGCAGCCTAGGCTAGGTGAGCTGCCTGGGTTTCAGGTCTCAGGCTTAGAGTGAATTACAGCACTGCCTCTCCTGGCTCTCCAGCTGTGCTGTGGGGTTTTCAGCCTCCACAACTGATGAGCCAATTTCTAGCCCAAATCTCTTGTCATAATTGTCTTACAGCCTACTGGTTCTGTTTCTCTGGGAACACTGAGTCGTTCACTTATTTTCACAAGCTACCTTGTGTGGTCTTCATTTCCACCCATCCCCATAACTATAGGTCCTGGAGAGAAAGAGCCACAGCCTGTGAGTATGCAATGATTGTAGACATAGATGTGTGCAGGAATATTTTTTTCTAAAGAGAAATTTTACTCTATTGAGGGGGCATTTAACCCCTCAAAACCTTGCAAAACAATAGTTCTGAGGATAGGCTGTTTTCTCCTTTGTAGGCACTTACTGTTTTTGTAAAGGAAATGCTTGGTGCTTATGTAGAATAAATGAATAACTAAATGTAAGATGTGAAATATTTAAATCGCTTGACCTTTTACTGAAAGTAATGACACCTGGATAGGAGGAATGAGTGCCAAATTTAAGCTCTCAGTTAAACCAAAGGAATAGTACTACCATCATTCATCATCAATTCATTTATAGTTCAACATAGAATTTTCTTATGCATTGCTTTATCCTCACTGAGTAGCCATGTGTCTGTCCCTGCTTATGCCTGCTGCTCCAACATAATGCTTCATACTGTCTGGCTTGGCATTTGTCCTGGACTTTTCATATTTTAATAAGGCATTATTTTAATATTTGCACTCACACCAGCTAAGCTGGATTTGGTGATGCCACACTGCATCCTGCAAGCTCCTGCCAGAGCCTGCAAATGAAATGCCTGAAATGAGTCCCAAGTGCAGGCAGACAGAGCTCACGGAAACATGTGGCGAGATCCTGGGGACAACCAGCTCTAACCTCTCTCTCTTTCCAAGCCCTTTACAGACACAAGGTAATTAACACCTCCCTCAAGGACATCATGCAGGTACATGCTGGTAAAAGTAAGCACTCAGTGGCAGGAACCGCTTGGGACAGTGACTCCAGCAGGACTTGAGCAGGGAGGGGAGGAGAGGATGCTCCGCTCCCTCGGGGTTCAGGGTGAACCAGATGCTGTGTGATCCTTTGATTTGGGAGGGCACGGGAAACTGTAGGCAGACACGGGCAGCAGGAAGCACAGGAAAAGAGGGATTAAGCAAGCATCAGTGAGGTGGGTGAAGAGCAGAAGGACAAACTCAAGTCATTTACAGCAACATAGATGAAGTTGGGAGGGATGATGCTAGCTGAAGTCAGAAAGAAAAGATCAAAATATCAGATGGTCTCGCTTCCATGTAGGATACAGAGAAAGCAAACAAAAGGATAAGAACAACACTTGCAAACTGATTACAGAACTGAAGCATAGAGCAAGGCAGCAGGAGAGAAAGAGAATAAAATCAGGGGAGGGATGGAGCACAGGGATTCTGGTGGTGATGAGAATTTGGTGGTGTGAGAACTATGGGATGTATGATGATATAAGAATAAAATATTTATAATTAATATATAAGAATAAACTATGTATAGTCAATAATTATATATAATCAACATAAGAATAAAATATATAATCAATAAATTTTAAAAAGAGTACAAAGGCTTAATAATCTGCATACTCTTACTACAGAGGTTTCATCATTCAAGGCATGTGCAAAAATACTTGATTTCAATTATATATTTTAACATGTTCTTGTTTTGTTTTAAAATAGACCAATGAATTCAAAAATACACATTAAATTTTAGACAGCAAGAAATTGGACGCTAAATCTGTACAGTATCTACATTATACCAACCACAGGGAAACCAGAGACAGACTGACTGATGACACATCAGCATCTATTTCAAAATGGTCTATGTTAAGACGGTACCCAGCTTCACTCCTGCAGCTATGGGAAGGGCTCAGCTTCTTCTTTAGAGCAAGTGACTGACTGTCCTCCCGGATTCATTTTACTTTGATTCCAAATATTTTCTGCACAATAAAGAATAAAATAGCCCAATTTGCAAAATAAGAAGTACTATTATAACAATAATGAAAACCCACAATCCCCCAAAAGGTAAACTGTGCCATGTATATCAGTGTCATCTGTAAATTGTGCATTTAAAAAATTATTAATACATTTCAATCAGCGTTCCATTTTTCTAGCCATTTCCTGGAACAAACTTAAGCTTTGGGAATTTACTCAGTGGAAGTTAAAACATCTGTTGTCATTGTAGATGCTATTAAGAATTCAGTAAAATACTATTTTGGAAAAACTATTTGATTTTGTAGCAATATCCCATATAGAAAATATAGTGCAGACAGAATCTTGTTTTTAAAATCTTATTTAAAAACAAAGTTCTTTTATTTTTCTTCTAGCTTTATTGAGAAATAATTGACATACATCACTATATAAGTTTAAGGTATACAGCACAATGATTTGATTTACATATATTGTAAAATGATATCCCACATTAGGCTCAGCTAATATCCCTCTTCTCATATTGATATAACAAAACAAAAATCAAAAAGAAATCCTCATTGTAATGAGAACTTTTGGGATTTATTCTTTAACAATTTTCTCATATATCACACAGCAGTGTTAGAGACTACCTTCATTCTGTATGTACACTATATCCCTCATTTTTATTAGCTTATAACTAGAAGGTATACCATTCAACTATCTTCCAGTTATGGCTACCTGCTTTCTCTCCCTTTGGTAACCAAAAGTCTCACTTATTTTTCTGAGTTTGCCTTTTTTGTTTTGTTCCCTAAGAATTCACATGTGAGTGAGATCTTATAGTATCTGCCTGTATCTCTCTGATATTAGTTAGCATGATACTTTCAAGGTCCATCCATGTTGTTGTAAAGAGTAGGAATTCCTCATTTTTATGACTGAATAATATTCCATTCTTTCTCCACTCCTCAACTGATGGACACCTGGGTTGTTACCATGACCTGACTATTGTGAATAATATATGCAATAAGCATTAGGTTGCTGACTTCTCTTTGAGTTAGCACTTTCATTTCCTTTTGATAGGTGCCAAAAAGTGCAACTGCTGGATCGCCTGGTAGTTCTATGGTTAGTTTTTTTGTTTGTTTGTTTGTTTTGTTTTTGTTTTTGTTTTTAGGAACCTCCACTCTGCTTTCCATAGCAGATGTACCTTTACAGTCCCACTAACAGAGTGCAAGCACAAGGATTCCCTTTTTGCCACATTGTGCAACAATCTTTGTTCTGGCTTCTCTTTTCAGAAATGGCCATTCTAATGTGTGAAGTGATATTTCACGCTGGTTGTAATTTACGTCTCCCAAATAACTAGTGGTATTAAGTGTCCTTTTCTGTACCTGTAGGCATTTTACATATCTTCTTTGGGAAATGTCTCTTAAGGTGTTTCCCCCATTTTTTCACTTTAGTTATTTGCTTTCTCACCATTGAGTTGCATGAGCTCTTTATGTATCTGGAATATAAGCTGTTTACATTGCTTGCAAATATTTTTTCACTGATATGTAGATGGTCTTTTCACTTTGTTAAAAGTTTGTTTTGATGTGCAGAAGTTTTTCAGTTTGATGGAGTCCCACTTTTTTCACTTTTGATCTTGTTGATTAAAAACAATTCCATGGACAAGAATTTAAAACTGTCAACAGAACTGAAGCATAGAGGAAGAAAGAGGAGGAGGGAAAAATCAGTGGAGTGATGGGCATAAGAGATTATGATGGTTCATGGGTGTTAAGGTGGTGGGATAACCACAGTGTTGACAGTGATGTAAAAAAAATATATATGTATGTACATCAATTTAAAAAAATTAAAACAAACAAACAAAAAAAACATGCTAAGGAACTTTCTCACTGTGTGTTCTTTTAGGAGTTTCATGGCTTGACCTTATATTTCTGAATTCATAGTGTAAAACAGCAATCCAGAACCAATCTTTTACATGCAAATGTCCAAATTATCCAAGCAGCATTTATGAAAGAGACTTGTCTTTTCTCCAGTAAGCACTTTGGCTCTCCTGTCAAACAGAAGTTGCCCGTGTAGGCTTGGGCTTAGTGATGGGCACAGGATTCAGTTGCAGGGATCTATTTCTCTATTGTTAGGATAGTACTGTACTGTTTTGATAACTATAGTTTCATACTAAGACTTAAAATCAGGAAATATAATGGTTTTATTCTTCTTTGGCTACTTGGGGTCTGTTGTATTTCCATATAAATTTTATGACTGCTTCAACTTCTATTAAAAAAAATGCCATAAAATTCATGTTCTTAATGAACTAAGAAATCCACAGACTAGAAATGTATTTCAATTCGGCCATATTACAGACCATATCAATCACTTTATAAGCACACTTATATCAAATTGGCAATTAAATAGTCTGTAGCTTTTAAAGTTTTGGAGATACTCAGAAACTGCAATTATTGATATAAAATTTCCAAAGAGAAAAATAGTGATATGAGAAGATGACCCAAGCTTACAGATTAATGCTAAGATGTCATATCCCATTTAGTAGCATGCCTCCATAACAATGTTTTAGAACACACCAAGAGCCTATTTATAACTGGATAAATATTACATGCTATCCTGGAACTATAATGAAAAGTTCTACAATCTGGTAAAACATCCAAATGTGATGAAAATTCAAAATAATCATTAATAGAAACAACTTGTCAACAAATTTTGCCTGTAAACACATTAAACAAAGAAAAGTACTTTATATGCAGGCAAAAAGCCAGTGCCTATAAAATATTTGGGCTGAAATTTTGTGTGTGTTAGTACAAAAATTGTACTTGAGGATATTCTCCACTTAGCAGAATTTGATCTGATTTTACCTAGTTATTAGGCACTATTTCCTCAGATGTAGAGTTACTTGAACATATAGACACTTGCATATGTATCAACCATTAAATATAATTTTGAAAAAGAATGCGGGCACTTTCATTTTTTAAAATAAGAAATCATAAAATACCTTTTGCACAATATTAGGTGAGATGGATTTTAAAAACAGACTAAAACACATGAAAATATAACCCAGAAATATCCTACTACCCTTCTTTAATGTTTAGATAATATAGAATTTCATATGGAAAAGATTACTTTAATTATTTTGGAGAAATTGCTTTATTTAAGGAAATAGTTTTAGGATCAAAACTATAGACTGATGCCAGTGAATAGATAGATATTAAAAATGAGACAAATTTAATTATTATAAATATTAATCTACTCTCAAAGATGCCACCCCACAAAGTTTAGGTGGTAAATCAGAAGAAAAATAACTACAAGGTAAGTCAGTTACAGCTTATGGGGCTATCTCATAACTCTCACAAAATAAAGGGGAGACTCACATTTATTGATGGGTGACAACTCAGAGTCACACAGGTGGGACTTGAATGAAGAAACATGTGAGTGTGCCTCTGAGGCAGCACTTAATGAAAATCTACAGCCTTAAGAAGAGCACACCACATACAAGAAAGATCTTTTTCTCAACATGGTTCCCCTCACTAGAATACAGAAGGAGAGAAAAGCAATCAAATGGCAAAAGATCCTAAAAAGACTCAACATATTAAAATTTAAACAACTTGGAACAATGACATATGAAATAATAACATTCTGCTGATAGGAACAGGACCTGAAAAAGGTTCCCATCTGGAAAGATTCTGAACCAATTTTGGAAGAGAAGGAGGCAGGTTGTGTGCAGCAGAGACTTTAGCTGGAGTGCTGCACTTTGGGAACCACTGTGTAGATGCTCAAAGCAAATCCAGCACATCTATGGAACCCAAGAGTTCCTTACGGTCAGACAATCAGTAGCTGAGGTGACTATGTGTGGGCTGTCAGACTTTAAAGGTGGCATTAGAACAACTAGATAAAATGGATGTACTGCAACTTATTCAACAGGAGAAAAAAAACACCATAATAAAATTTGCCTTGATTTAAGAACATTCATTTGACTGTGATTTATTTACTCAAACATTCAACAAACATTCACTGACTTGTACAATGGACAAGGACTACCTCGTGCAGTAAGGAAAAGAACAATAAATAAAGCAAAATTCTTGTCTACACGGAGAACTAGTAGAGAAGACAAACAATACTTTATATAAACCATACAATCCACTATAGAATTGTAATGAAGAAAAACAAAGCAAGACAGGATCAGAGCCATGAAATACAACTTCAGCAAGGTGGATACAGAATACAGCTAATGAGACCTAGTGGACTTCAGATATAGTAACAATCCTCCCAGCAACTGTATGAGGTAGGGGTATATTCTCTTCTTCCCTTTGCAGATCAGGAAACACATCTACAGGCTAGTTTAGCACCTGGTTTACAACTAGAAAGTGACACAAGTATTGCAGAGTCAGACTGTGACTCAAGTTCATGTTCATAATCATTGCATTTCTACTCGCCATGACTTTGAGGTGAGAGTTCAACTCAGCAAGGGAGGTGCCATGTGGTCATCTGAAGAAAGACTCCTCTAGAAAGAAAAGAGTGAGAAGACCCTTGACATGGTTGGCAGGTTCAAGATATAGCAAATAACTAAGTGGTAAATGGGTACTTCTTTAAAAATGACATACAGATGACCTACAGACACACAGAAAGATGCTCATGTCACTTATCATCAGGGAAATGCAAATCAAAACTAGAGTGAGAAATTACCTCACATGGTGAGAATGACCCATATCAAAAAGGCCAGAAATGAGTGTTGGTGAGGAGATGGAAGAAAGGGAACACTTGTGCCCTGCTGGTGGGAGAGTAACTGGTCCTGCCCCTATGGAAAACAGCATGGAATTTTCTCAGAATATTAAAAATGGATCTGTCATGTCATTCAGCAAGTCCACTGGTGAGAACCTAGAGAACACAAAACATTACTGTGAAGGGATAGATGTGCTCCTATGCTCACCGCAGCTTAGCAGAGACAGGTGAGGTGCCCAAGGAGAATGGAGAAAGTCATACAATGGAATTCTGTGTAGCTATAAAAAAAGATGAAATTTTGCTTGGTGGCAAACATGAATGAACTATAAAGGATTACACTAAGTGGAATAAGTCAGAAGGAGAAAGACCAATGCAGGATGCTTTGCTCATAGGTGCAATATAAAGAAACACAGCAAAGAAATAGACAAACTGAAAATGAAACAAGCCTCTGGAATCTGACCACAAAACAGGATATGGGGGACAGAGGGAAGAGAGGATGGAGTAGGGAGACAAGCAGGAACCAGGCTTCATGAACTATGATGGAGAATTATGGGAGCTTTGGTGCAGGTGTGGTATGGTAGCATGCATTTGAACACATACCCCTAGACATACACAGTTTTGTTTCAACATACTGTAAAATGTTCTGGGACTTCCTCCCCCCTCTCTGGTCTAGCAGACAATCCATCTGCACAGACTTAAGTCAGAACAGGCTCCACCCTGTGGTCTTTGCAGAATCTGCTGCCAAAAGCAACCAGCATCCCAGCCCACACTAATGACCAAGGAGCCGGATAAAGAAGGTTCTGACAGTGAGTAACCTAGCATTTGTACTTCCACAGTAAATTGTTTAGAAATCAGAGAAGTAATTAAACGCCAGCATCCGCCCTCCTCCACTGACAGCACCAACATCTTTACATCTGTAATGACTCCCTTTGCCTTCCGATATAAAGTAAAAGTAGACTGGGAAACAGGACAGAGTAAAATCTGTAGGCCAGTCTCCTGTTTTGGAATTTTCACTCTCAATTATTTAAAAAACTCATTTGATTTTGCTTGGCCCCATAGATTTAAGTTTATAGGTGTAAACCTATGTTAACTAAAGAAAAATAATTCAACAACAACAACAAAAACAGCCAAATCATCCCATATGGCTGAAACTAAGAGTGAGAAGGAAATGAAAAAGAAAATATTATAAGGTCATTAAAATAATGGGGCCCACTGGGAGGAAACTAGACAAAGGTCTGAGTGTGGAACTGTACTGTCCCGGACAGGTGCTATAGCATGGATGGAGCAGTTACTGAAGGGTGGGATGGGCTCTGGTGTGTCAGCTTGGCTAAGCTATAGTTCCAAGTTATTCCAGCAGGAGTCTAGGAAAGGTAAGTCTATAAATGTAATTAAAGTCCACAATCTGTAGGCTTTCAGGGAGGGAGATTATCCTAGATGATCTGGGTAGACAAAATATAAACTGAAGGGTGGACCTTAGAAGTCTTAACCATGTTTTAAGCAGGGTTTTATTTATTTTTGTCTGATGAAACTGCAGAAGGCATTTCAAAGACACAGGCAAATGAACAGAAAGAGGCAAATTCATTTAGAAGAACACGTATGCGAAGAGGGAAACAGAGAAAGGAAGAGGAACAAAACATAGTGGAAATCCCTGGGCTGTGAGCCAGGGCAGAGCAAGGAAGTTCAAAAAGGCGTTAAGCCTCAGGGATTCTACCCCTTTCTTTCCCAATTATTCCAAAGACCCATCCATCTCTCTGTGATTGGCTGATGCCACTGTGCCAAGGCCCAATGTCAGTTTTCAGTTTTTGGAACCGTCCTGTCTCTGCCAGGAAATGCCCCATTAGCTCCTGGTTTTTCTTATACCAAAAGTGTTGGGTTAGTTGTTTTGAATTTGGCTCTGGTAGTCTGCAGAAGGGCTACTTAATCTCCTTTGGGATTTGCTTTCTTGGTCCCCATTCTCTCCATCTCCAAGGTTTCTTCTAGCTACCAGGTCTCAAAGTTAGACCTCAGTCTTTTCTGAAGAAAAAACAAAATCCCTGCTGGGACAGTAGCTGCAATCCTTCCTGGTGGCTGACTCTACAGATTCACAATTTGCCTATTCAGCTCCTCAGTCACATAAGCCAATTCTTCATAATAGATTTCTCAATATATATCTCCTGTTGCGTGATGAGGAGGTAGACATTGGTGAGATTCAGAATACGCAGTGAAGGTAACTTGCATAGGGGAGTAAGAGATGAGCCGCACTCTAATTCGTCTCTTATTGACACTACTGTTATAGAGCACTCTTTCTGCAGTTTCTGTGAAGATGGGTGCCATTGCTCTCATCACCCTACCCCTCCACTTAGATGTAGCTACCTTGGATTACAGGTTCTAGTATGCCATGAACCAGACCTAATTGCAGTGGGGAGGGACAGGGAGGGAGGCACTGGGAAATAGGGGCAGAGTTGAGCAGTCAGGTGGATCTATATAACAGGGTAGGCAAGCAGGCACTCTCTTGAGTTTCAGCTTGGACTTGTACCTGTTACTGTTGATAAAGAGATACTTGGAGGAACTTTATAGAGACTCATGAAGAAGAGACACTTAGAGATACCTGGGTGAGACACATATGGGGATGTTTTGACAGAGACAGTAACATCTGTTATCTTTTATATATATATATATATATATATATATATAAATTTCATAACATTGTAATCTCAGGGATTTGACCTCCCCTCCCCTCCCTTCCTCCCCCTTTTCCTCCTGCTCGAAGTTGTGCGCTTCAGTTTGGTGCTTAGCTTGTTTTGACTTTTCCTCAAGTCCTTTTTTTTTTCCTTCACTATATCCCATATATTAGTGAAACCATTTGATTTCTGTCTTTTTCTTTATGGCTTGTTTCTGCTAATATGATTTCTTCTAAATACATCCATGTTGTTATAAAATCATTGAATTTGTCATTTTTAATTGATAAGTAATATTCCATCGTGTATATATACCACATTTTTTTCATCCAGTCATCCGTTTTGGGGCATTTACGTTGTTTGCATGACCTTGCAATTATAAATTGTGCTGCAGTAAACATTTGAGCACAGGTGTCCCTTTGTACCCACATTGAGGTCTCTTTTGGGTAGATTCCCAAAAGAGAAATCGCTGGGTCAAATGGTAGTTCCATTTTCATTAACTTGAGGGTTCTCCACACAGCTTTCCATGGTGGTTGGACTAGTTTACATTCCCACCAGCAGTGTAGTAGTGTTCCTTTCTCTCCACATCCTCTCCAGCAATTCTTGTTGCCCGCTCTTTGGATGTGGGCCATTCTTACTGGTGTAAGGTGGTATCTCATTGTGGTTTTGATTTGCATTTCCCTTATTACTGGTGACATTGAGCAATTTTTCATGTGCCTGTTGGCCATTTGTATTTCCTCCTTGGAGAAGTGTCTTTTTAGTTCTTCTCCTCATTTTTTGATTGGGCTTTTTGTTTTGCTTTTGTTTAGTTGTGTGAGTTCCTTGTGGATCTTCGTTATTAAACCCTTGTCACTCATGTGGAGGGCAAAGATTTTTTCCCATTCAGTTGGGCATCTTTTAGTTTTTTCTGTTGTCTCTTTTGCTGTACAGAAGCTTTTTAGTTTGATGTAGTCCCATCTGTTTATGTTTTCCTTCACTTTTTGCCATCTGTAGATGTTTCCAGAAAGGGATTTCTGAACTGTAGTTCATGGAGAGTTTTGCCCAAGTTTTCCTCTATGTATGCTATGGTTTCAGGTCTGACCTCTTATCCATTTTGAGTTGATTTTTGTACATGGAGTAAGGGAGTTTTCTTGGTCCATTTTTTTGCATGTCTTAGTCCAATTTTCCCAGCACCATTTATTGAAGAGGCTATCTTTGTTATCTTGAACTCACTGTGGACTTTATATTTTTTAATGTCTCCTCTCCCCAGGAACTACTTAACCCTTTTCTTATGGTTTCCTGCCAGAAAAGCTCAGCTTTAAGTCGACACTGCCTGGGAATTTGCCCATGAGGAAATGGGTTAAAATGGGGATTTTAAGGGGAAACATAATAAAATCTCTCTCTCTCTCTCTCTCTCTCTCTCTCTCTCTCCCCACATACTAGTTCTATTAAAAATCTTTTACACAAACAGTATGATTCCTTTGCTTTGTGTACCCTTTGGTGAATGACCAAATTCTTTTCCTTTCAGTGAGGGTACCCCTGAATTGTCCTGGCATCACTTAGCACCCCTCAGTGGTACACTGACAGTGCCAGAAAACAATGGCATAATCACATTTTTCTAATCTCAGTTGCCATTGCCTCCATATACACCTATGTCCTTTGGCAGAATATCAGCAATGAGAACAAAGTCGGTTGCTCTGCTGCCTATCTGGAGGAGCTGTTCAAAATATCTAAGTCTGTGACTTCTACTAAAGGTTCCACTTACAGAAATGACATTCAGCAGCCTTCCTTGAGGATAAGACCCTTGGCTGAGGGATCTAACAGATATAATAGAAAATTAAATAAATGTCACCAAATGGTAGAACATTTAAATAAAAAATGGTCTAGTCACACACAGAATACTATCAAGCCATTGAAAAATGGTGTTGGACATAAAAAATTAAATAATTAGATTAAATAGCTGTAATATCTGACCATTAAGGCTGATTAGGTATATTGGGGACAGTAATTAAGAGTGCAAACTTTTATGCAAATGGAGCTGTATTTAAATCCTGAGTGAACCACATGTTACCAGGACATCCTCATTGTACCTATTTAAGCTCCCTTCCTTCTCACCTCTCCAGGAAAGAATTAAAGGGTCAAAAACACTCCAATGAGAACCAGAGCAAAGAATAAGTTAAGTTACCCTTTTTGAATATATATCATATGGTACATGCGTATGTATGTAATGTATATACCGTATATTTTATATACTATAGTTGATGTATATACACACTCATACAGAACAAGGCATTTTTATGATTTTACTATTTTCTTGAACTAAAAGCACAAGAGAATTTTCATTTCAAACTAAAGCTAAATGTGCATCTCTGCTAGTGGGTTTGTGAGTTCATTTCATTCAGTCAATAGCTATTTACCAGGTGCTTTTATGGTACAGGCCCCAAATGCTAAGTAGAGATGAAAGAGCAGCACAAGGGCCTTTACTGTTTTTTATATTTCCTACATCTTCTACAATAACTTTGCATTACTCTATAAATTCATAAAATCCTTCTTAAGGACAATGGGATTCTCCTGTAACAATGAAAGAATATTCCATCTGTTCTCTCTAGCAGTGGGTGCACAGAGAGACAGGACCCATGAGGACCAGGCTGAGTCCCGGACTTGCTTCCAGCACACGATCTCATTTGCTCCACTCTGGTGCTTAAGACTCATGCTCCCTCTAGGGTGAGCCTGCCACCATGTCCGTGAGGACTCAAGGGGCAGCTGTCTCCAGCAGCCTTCCAGTCTCACCGACAGAGCTCCTCCAGACACAGGCTCCCTGAAGATGCTTCCAAGCAGCTCTGCCCTTACAGAAGAGGCCTAATCTGGGTTCAGGAGTGTGTGCTGGGCTCAGCAGCTGCCCACTGCGCTGTCAGCCTGGTTCAGAACAGAACAAGCTCTGTATTCTCTGCCCATCCTGGAAACCCTCCTGTTCTCAATTTCTGTCTCTGTAACTGAAGCACAGTAGCAGCCACCTGCATTCATGAAATCAAGCACATCAGCAGTTATTAAGTGCGCCTGGAGATGCACACATACTATCCTGACGCCAAAGAGTGTTAGCAGGCACGTGAAGGTGCAGAGGGCAGACCTCCTCTTGAAGGAATTTTCCTGTGGGGATTGTGCTTCTCATAGCACACAAAAGGCAGGTGAAAAGGCAGGATCCTCAGGCCACTTTCATACAGCTATTACAAAGCACCTCAAAAATGTTATTTTAAGCTACTGGAAAATTATCCTGGAGAAAAAAAAATGTCAGCTTAGCGCTTATCGATAGTAATTTGAAAAAGCAGGATGTCAGGGTGAGCTATGGACTTCCGTACTTACAGATAAAATATACTACGTGAGTTCAAGAGCATTTATTCAAATGCCTCTCCTGAGAGGTTAACAGAGCTGCTGCTGCTAGAGCAGTTGGTACAGTCAATGCAGACAACCCAAGGAATCTGGGGCTCCCTTGGAAGATTAAGGAGCCTCAGCTCCCCGAGTCACTGCCAGCTCCCAACATCCTCATCAATCTCTCCAGCAAGCTGAGGGAACATGAGCCCGCTGCAGTTTCATAAACGGGGTGGAGGAGGGAGAAGGGGAGGGAGCAATTGTTGTCACGTACACTCAGGCTTGACTATGGAAAGATAAATACTTTAACTCTAATGCTTCAGAGAGTAGACAACCTGGCTAAACGCCAAGGAAATTAGGTCACTGGGCACCCAGAGAAAATATACACTGGCAGACTCCCTGAAAATATAACAGGAAAATATGCACTGGCTGACTCCCTGAGCCCCAGATGCCGACTCTCCAGGCCAACACCACCCCGACATCAGAGGGACACTGCAGAGACCAGCCCGAAGATGATCCATCAGTATGCATTATTTATCATCTCAAGCTCGTCGTCGATTCTGTGTATGCTTTATTTCTGTTGCTTTCCCTTTGTGTCTAGAGTTCATGCCAGAATGAATCATCCCTTTCCCCGTGGTCGCACAGCAGGTGGACTGTGCCTCGCTCTGTCTTATGTTGCCACAGGTTTCTAGCACCTATTTATATCTCTCTGTCCTGCTTCTTAGCTGTGCTGGCACCTACTGGACATCACCTGCCCGAGACGTACCCACAGTGGACCCAGGGGTGGTGCCCTGTATCCACTTCAAGAGCACGCTGTTTCCGGGGTAACCTGGAGTCCACCTGGATCTTTGTCTAAAAAAAACAAGTGTTCATGAAAGATCTGAGAGGATGAAGAAGAGTCTAACAGCACCATCAACCAAGCGAGTCTAACCTACAATACAGAACACCAGCCCAGCAGGGTGAGCCTCCTTTACTGCATACATAGACCATTTACCATGGTGCCATAAACAGTATGCTATGTATGTGCACATGTATAACACCTATACACACACGTGTATGATACCTATATACACACATCTATATGCACACATGCATACAATGCACATTCAAAATGGTTCACTGTTTTATAAGACATTTAGCTGGGTCATAAAATGCACCCTGATAAACTCAGCAGAATTCAAATCATACAAAGTATCTTCTTCAACCATAGAGGAATTTTTAAAAACCAATAAACATAAATAGAATAGGAGAATACACAAATATTTGGAAAAGAAACAGCAATGCTATGT
Organism: Uropsilus gracilis; assembly: GCA_004024945.1. Taxonomy (NCBI): domain Eukaryota; kingdom Metazoa; phylum Chordata; class Mammalia; order Eulipotyphla; family Talpidae; genus Uropsilus; species Uropsilus gracilis. Next base: position 23,014 of record PVHY01019325.1, read on the forward strand.
GATTATATCAATCCATATGTGATATGTGATTACATGCAAATATATAATCAATATGTGCAAGGGTAAATCTCCAGAGAATTTAGAAAATACTTCAAACAGAATGAAAATGAAAACACAGCAATGTTGGGTGTAGATACAGTCATCTCTCTGGAGGGAAAGTTTTAGCATTAAATGTTTATTTGATGAAAAAATACATCAAATTAATAATGCAAGAAATTAGGGGAAAACAACAAAATACAGTCACAGCAGGTAGGAAAATGGAAAATGGAAAGAGGAAGGAGAAAAAATAAAATTGGAACAGAATAAAGAAAATAAAAGACTTTTAAATGGATCAATACTAGAAAAGGCAACTGAGTAAGGAGATTTCTCCTGCCTGCTACTGTTCACCTTCTCTAGATCTAGGAACTTACACCATCAGTCTCTCTGGTCTCAAGTTGAGCAACATCATCAACCCAGCTGCGTCTCCTGTCTCCATCAGTCAACTGCAGATTTTGGGATTGCTCAGACTCCACAATCACATGAGCTAGTTCCTTATATTAACCCTATCTACCTACCTATTACCTACTTACCTACCTACCTATTTAATAAACTATTCTAATCTATTTACCTAGCTATCTATACCAATACCAATAGGAGATATAATACAAGTGATTAAGTGGAGTTTCTTCCAAGAATACAAAATGATTCCATATTTCAAAATCAATCAATATCCACATTATTAGCAGTTTAGTAAAGAAATAAAGTGTGATTAAATAAATTGGTGCAGAAAATCAGTTGGCTAATGTTCAAGATTAACTCAGGACAAAATCAGCAAACTTAGAATAGAAAGGAGGTTCCTCAGGGGTACAAGCCAACCAATCCACAGCAAGCATCATAGGGGTGGTGAAAGGTGGGGTGCTATTCCCACAATGTCAGGAACCATGCAGGAACACTACCACTCTCTCTCTCCTGTCCAACATTATACTGGAAATTTAACTTGTGTAGTAAGGTATAAAAAATAAAGGCCTTCACATTATAAAGGAGGAGGTCAGTAGCCTGATTTATAGACAATAGGATTGTTTAGATATGTTCAATTACCATTACACTATTTACAGGCTAATAATTCAGTATAAAATAGGAATCAATTGCACATCTATATACTTGCAGTGAAAAATTGGAAATTAAATTGTGTTCATTTAAAATCAATTTTTTAATTTTATTTATAATAGAATCATATAGAAATATTTAATAGGAAATAAGTCAGAAAGAAAAAGAGAAATACTGAATGGTCTCAATTATATGAGGGATATAGGGAAAACAAACAGACAAGAAAAAATTGAAACTGCCAACAGAACTGAAGCATAGAGCAAGAGAGGGGGAGGAGGGTAAAATTGAGGGAGGGATGGGCACAAGAGATTAAGATGGTTCATGAATTTTAAGGTGGTGGGAGACCGTTGGGGTAGACAATGACAAATATATATATATATATATATATATATATATATGTGTGTGTGTGTGTATGTGTGAAACATGTGTGTGCAATCAATTAAAAAATACAACAAATAAAAATGTCGAAATTAAAAATATATTTAACTATAAAACTAATGAAAAGCATAGGATTGGTGCCTTTCTACTGTGTGGAAAACTACACAGTGATAAGGAAAACAAGAATGACCTTCATAAACTTTCTGTTTAGAAAGTTATAGTTGGTTTTTGCAACAAAAATAACCTAGAAAATGTAAGTTAACCCTATATGCAATTTCAATTCAAAAATCTAAACCAGATGTCTATATCTCTACTGTAAAAGTATTAGAGAAAGGCAAAAAACAAAAACCCAGAATTATTCACTGAAAAGAGAAAATCAAGTTAGAGAACCCATATTACTCTATGTTGAGTCTACTAAAGAGCTACAATAACCCAGAAAATATGGTGAAAAGATTGAAAACAGACATCCACGAACCACAAGACTCACACACACACAGTCATTTCAGACCAAGGTGATTTTGCTACCTCAGAAGCTTCTTGGGTGGAACCTGAACTGACCTCTCTACACAGAAGCAAAGGGAGACCACAGACAGAGACAGGCCGTTCCTGATTGGTGGGTGGCAAGTGGAATAAGCAAGAGGACTTAATTATGAGGCTTGTGCAGGGTGGCCAGAAGATGAGCGCTCCATAGGACCCTCGGGAATCCAGACAGTTTATATAGAAACCTTATCTGGTTTCAGTCACACATACAGTCCAAATGGTCTCAACAACATAGCACGTCTCAAGGCTATGTCCTTTAAAGTGGTTTCCACTAAGGGAAAGGCAGATGGGAAGTACATTCTAAGGATGGGGGGAGGGAGCCGCTGAGCACCCAGGTTCAGGTAAGAGTCAGCCCGTGGTCATGCTCCTCTCCATGAAGTCCAACAAGTGCATTAGAAAGTTTAATGGGAAATGATAGAGGCTCTTCTACACTGAACACTGAAGATCTAGAGACTCCCTAAAATGGCGTTATAATTATACGATAACCACCCAGACTTAAGTTTATAAATTTGTTTCTCAATGACAGTTTTCATACCACCAAGGGAAACAGCACATTAAAAAACATAGGTTTTGTGTGTGTGTGTGTGTGTGTGTGTGTGTGTGTGTATGGTGTTGTGTTGTGTTTGGGGTAGAAGAAAGCAACAGGAATCTTATTTGCAGAATTTTTAATGACACTTCAGTTGAAGGGAAAGCACTGTGATTCATAGCAGTAAAAGCAGATGCCCAGCCATCAGAGACAATCAAGTATGCACCCATCCATGTTACATTTTTTTCATATTAATCATTACAACTTAATATTTTCCCCATAGCTATATATATAATATATATATTATATCTATAATATAATATATATAATAATATAATATATATTATATATATTGTATATATTTATATTTATATTATATTTATATTTTGAATTTTGAATATATTATTATATATAATATATATAATAATTATATATAATATATTATATAATATATATAAAATATATATATATATAATTCAACACTTTGTGCATCATTGTCAAAATTGATAGTCTTCTTTAGAAGTACTTAGGGGACACCACATTTTCTGTCAAATTTCCGAAGGTATTAATGTGGGAAGGGGCAACCACGGCCAACAACTAGCTGGAGCTCAGCCACACTCTAGCTGGTAACTGAAGGCATCACCTCTTTTCACTGGGCCTCAATCAATCACTGTAAAGTGATGGTCTTCTTGTATAAGCGTTTTCGTTCTTTGGGTAAACACCTAGTAGAGGTACTGCTGGGTCATACAGAGTCTCCAATATTTTTCTATGGTGCCTCTGTACAGGTTCCAATAGAGACCACACTAGACTGCATTCCTGCCAGCAGTAGTGAGGGTTCCTTTCTCTTCACATCCTCTCTAGCACTGGTTTCCATCTTTCAGATCTGGGTCATTGTGGAGGTGGGGGGGAGAACTGAAGGGTAGAGAAAACCCATTGTGGTTTTGATTTCTATTTTTCTATATAAGTGACATTAAATTTTTTTTCACGTACCTATAGGCCATCTGAAAGTCTCCTCTAGAAAAATGCCCATTTAGGTTTTTTGCCCAAAAAACCATTTATATGTTGTAAAAACATATAAATGACTGGTATTTTTTTTCATTTGTTATTTATTATTATTTTTGTTTTCAAACATCCTTGATTATTGTTTCACAATATATGATTTTTCCCCTCAGGTGTTTGTCCTTTTTTTTTTTTTTAAATGAGAAGCTAGTGATACTCAAGTTCTCCTCTAAATCAAAAATCATCTGGTGCTACAGTTAGTGCAGTGTCAGCATTTATAATAATCCCTTTTAAGGATCAGGAAAAAGAAAGGATTTGCAGGCAAACCAGAGATCTGAGGCACACTAGGAAAAGAGTCAGAGCAGGGAGGAAGAACACAGGGGACTGCAGTGTGGTCATAAGTGCCTCGGCAGGGGGGGAAACTATGAGAACCACACATGAAGGTAGAAATCAAATACTGTACAAGCATGAACTATGAGGCAAGATTTTTTTTGTCAATAATAATGCTTTATTTTAAAAATATTTTGAATAAATTTTATTTGTTTTATAGTTTATTTTGAATTTACTTTTTAAATAATTATATATTTATGGTAAAAATTTTCATGTGGAAGTTTTTTTTTATTTGTTTTAGTTCTTTTTTTTTAACTTTTTTATTTTAATTTATACATATATATATTTCACAACAATCACTTCATTGAGGTCCCTGGGGGTCCCCTACCACCTCCCCTCCCTGGCTATTCCAGCTGGTCCCCTCCCGCAGTTGTGTACTTTCATTTGGTTGTCCATATATTAGTGAAACCATTTGGTATCTGTTTTTTTCCTTCTGACTTGTTTCTGCCAGAATGATTTCTTGTAGGTACATCCATGTTTCCAGAAAATCATTGAATTTGTCATTTTTTATTGATGCGCAATATTCCATTGTGTATATATACCACATCTTTTTCATCCAGTCCTCTTTTTTTGGGCATTTGGGTTGTTTCCAAGTTCTTGCAATTATAAATAATGCTGCAATAAACATCCGAGCACAGGTGTCCCTTTGTACCCACATTGAGATCTCCTTT
>PVHY01019326.1:0-27578 GCA_004024945.1 Uropsilus gracilis
AAAAAAAGAAAGCAAGTTGCCAAGTTTTGAGAAAGATAAATAAAATTAAATTTGTACTCAAATCTTTGTGAGATCACGAAACACTAAATTTTATAAGAGTAAAGAAATGAAATAATGAAACACTTTTATACTCACTAATGCTGATGGAATACAACGGTTAACCTAGAATTCTCTACACTGAAAATATCACTTAAGAGTGAGTAAATTCAAGATATTTTTAGTCTAAAAAGAGTATAAAGCTCATAGGTCTTCATGAAAACAAGTACAGGTAAAAATATTGAAACAAGTAAAAGAGAACATAAGATATCACCATGATAAACTTATAAACATAAGTGAAAGGCCAATTAAGCATCTACTGAAAAACAAAAACAAAAATAGTCACTAATCATAGCTTTTTAAATCAAGGCAGAACTGAAAACTCTAGAACACACACTTAGCTAAAACATTTTATTAACCCTCTCTTGTTGGTAAGGAGGGTGGTGATATTAACCATTGTTTTATTTCCATACCATATTTAAGGAAAATCCTAAAATTAATGCAAGTGAAAAGATACATCCAAGTCACTGGGGAAGGTAGAGAATAAAACAATAAGATGAATGAAAATCTTATTGGGAGAATGATTTTTTAAAATAAAGTAGCAATATAAAACTACAAACTAAATTGTGTGAGAAAAAACTCCAGTTTATCAGTGTTCCTAATACACTATAGATTATTATGTCTTTTAAATAATAGAAATTTACAATCTGATATAAAAATACTATTTTTCTTGAATTTATCCATAAAAATATATTAGTTGCTTACCAACTAAATATAAAACATAATGATCCATAAAGTTATTTAATGATCACTGCCATTCCTTCTGTTAAAGGGCAACCCTGGGAGGAAAACAGGGGTGATCCAGATTGTAAATCCTCAATCACATGTTTAGGATATTTGGACCAAAAAAAAAAATATATATATATATGCAAAGAGTAATCAAAAAAAAAACAAAATTTCAAGGGGGTCAGAGAAAATGAGAAGAGAGAGATAAATTAATTGACTGATATGTCTGCATTGCCAACAGAGCTGCGATCTGGTTATAAACCCAAGTCAAAGTCAGAAAAGCAAGAGCGTGGCTCATCTGTGTTCAGTCTTTTATGGCCAAGATAGCTGTCTTTAGTTTTCATAGCCTTTCTCTTGTCCACCTCTTCATTTAAGAACTCAGTTTAATGGCATCTTTGGAGTTTAAGATTACATCCTTTCCACAACGAGTTGGGGAGGAGCCCAGAAAGGTATCAGAGGGAGGAGTGCCTTTAGGACTGTCATCGCTTCTTTGGAATCTACTTTTCACTCTTCATCAAGCATCATTATAATTTCAACAGTTATGAGATTCTCATTTTGGTAGTTATTTTCTCTTTATGATCTGTGAAACTGTAAGTATTCATATTTACGGCCTGCTTATTTTCATTATTTTAAAGGTAATTTTAGATCTATACACAATTGTATGATATGGAGCAGAAATCCTGTGTATCCTTAGTGCTTTTCTCCAATAGTAATGTGGGATTTTTTGACTCAGAAAGGGTCATAAAGGCTTTGTCCATGATGTCTTCAGTAGGGCATGTACAGTGCTTACTGCCTGGATATGTGGAACTTAGGTCTACGGAGTTCAGAAAAAAAATATTATCATCACTTGAGTAAATCAGAGCTCCTAGATTTGGGATGATTTTCAGACACAAGGATTTTATACTCTATTTTAAGAAAAGGCATATCAAGAGCTAAGCTTTTGTCAAGGGAAGTCATTTCCTGCTCATCATGTTACATCCTCTTCTCTCCTTGATACCACAGTTTACTTAGCACAGAATATATTTCCTGTTGTGTCCCATTTTGCTTTATAAACATAGGAATTCTCCATATGAATGTTATTAAATTTTGACTTTTTTTCTACTAATTTTTCTGATAATATTTTATTTCCTCTTCCAACCTCAGAAGATGACAACATGATGGAGAAATTGTCCCCCACACATGGACAGTAACAACAAATTTCTAATGTTCCATCACCATGAAGATTATTAAGCCATGTTATCCTTAAAAACATGTACTCATCTCCCTCTCATCTTCACTTTTTTCCATAACTCTTGAAAGCTAGTAGTCTCTTTTTCATTGTCACAATTTTGATATGTAAGGAGTATTTTGTAAGTGAAATTGAGCAACAGGTCATTCTTTAAAACTGACTAATTATTTTTCAGGATAAATCTCTGGAGATTTAACCAAGGTGTTGTTCAAATTTTCTTATTGTTAAATTGGATTCCACAGTGTGGTTTTATAGCAGTATATTTATCCATTCATTCATTGAAGGACATCTGGGTTTTTTCACTCTGGGTGTATTATAAATAATACCACTCTAAGATTTGTGCACAGGTTTTTGTGTAAATGTGACTTTATTTCTCAAGGATAAACGCCCAGAAATGTCATTGCTGGGTCATATGGTACCCAGATATTTAGTTGTATTTATTTGTTTTGCTTTGTATTATTAAGAAAGTTCCGTTTTATTTTCTGAAATAATTGTACCATTTCATGTTTGAATACAATGTGTGAGAGATCATTTCACTTACTACTGGAGAGTATCACTCTTAGTATTTTTCACTCCATTTGTTTTGATAGAAATGTTGCATTAGTTTTTTTATAGTTTTAATTTGCAATTTCCTAATTGACAATGATATACACCATCTTATCCTGTGCTTATTTTCGCTTCCTCCGTGTCTTTCATTCACTTTCTAGTTAACTTGCTTTATCATTAAAGAATTTCAAAAATTATTTTTATAGTCTACATTCTTGTCACCAGTTAGACATGTGGTTTGCAACTACTTTCTTCCCTTGGTGGCTTATTTTTTGTTTTAACAGGATCTTTCTCAGAGAAAACGGTTTTTAAAATTTATCCAGTCAATTTGTCAAGTTTCTGCTTTTATGACTTGAGTTTCTGATGCTAAGAACTTTTTGCCTAGCTTTTAACTCTGAGGATATCCTCCTTTGTTAAAATTTCTAGATTTACATTTAACATTAAGTCTATAATTCAGTTGTGGATAAAATTTAAAGTGTAAGTCAAGACTCACTGTTTTTCCATATGGATATTTGATGACTCCAAAAATATTTGTTTAAAACACCAACTTTCATTTATTTTCATTTATCTATTTTTTCAAAAATAATTAGATTATATTTATGAGGATCCACTGGATTCTCCTCTCTGTTGATCTATTTGTCTCTCACTTTGGCAATAGCTCATGATCTTGATTGCTATATCAAGATCACTCTAAATAATGTAGAGTGATCTTTCCATTTTATTCTTTAAAATTGTTTATACTTTTCTAGTATCTTTTCTTTGCATATAAATTTTAGAATAATATATCTATAAAACATCTTACTAGAATTTTGATAGGAATTGTGTTAAAATTCATTATAAATGTGTGGGAATTAATACCTTTATTATGTTAAGCTTCCCAATCCGAGGGCATAATATATAATTCCATTAACTTTGATCATCTTTGATATAATACACCATTTTAAATGGCATTATATTTTTAATTTCAGTGTCCCTATGTAGTGAATTTCAATCGATTTTGTGTGTTAATCTTATATTCTGAAAACTTACTGAATTTATCCTTTAGTTTTAAAAGGTTTCAGCATTTCTTTGGATTCTTTCCAAACACAATTATATCTACTGAATATAATAAGAGTTTTATTTTTTTTTACTACATGTATGCCTTTCTTTTCCTTTCCTTTCTTATTCCATTGTTACAACACTCAGCACTATGCTGAAATAGCAGTAGTGAGAGTAGACACTCTTGCATTTGCATTTCCTCCGTCCTAATACTAGGTATAGTTGTATAGTTTTTATTTTTTTATTTTTTTTTTTAGGAATTACCAAAATGTTGCTATTGTCACACTTTACATTGTTAACAGTTTTTCAAGAATGAGTTTTTTCATATACTCACCAAAACCTTTTATTCCTCCTTATTATATTATTTCTATTATTACTGTTTTATTTTATTATTATTACTGTTTTTCTAATAGGTGTGAGGTATCCATTTTGGTTTTGAGCTTCCTTTCTTAATGGTAATGATATAGATCACTTCTTCATATACATATTGGTGATGATGCAAGAAATTCAAAAACTTCTGTCTTCCCCACAAAATATAAAATGCTGCAGTAGTGAAAAACAAAGTTGTGTTTCCTCAAAAAATTAAAATTTACAGTCAAGCATTCGGACTTCTGGACTTACACCTCATGAAACTGAAATTAGGGAATCAATATTTATTTGCACAACTGTAAATATCAGTGTTATTTGCAATAAGCTAGAGGCTAATTGTGTCCATTAGACAAATGGGTAAACTAAGTTTAACCTATACAACACAAAATAACACTTGGTCTTTTAAAAGAAAGATCTTTAAAGGGAAGATACATGATACAACATAAACAGTCTTAATACATTATACTAAATGAAGTAAACCCGTGACAAAATAATAAATACTTTGTGATTCCAATAGTACAAAGGCACCTATTTATGTATACCTTCTCCTAGTGGAAATGACTAGGAAAAGTTTTGACAATAATGAGTAAGATTACTACAACTATGGCAATTATGAGTAAGATTACTATAAGTATTCATGTACAAGTTGTTCTGGAGATATAGATTTTCAACTAATTTGAGTAAAAAGTGAAGAATATGCTATACAGTATATTAAGAATATCATTTGTTTTATTAAAAAAAGTCAAAATATCTTTTAAAGAGGGGTGCTATTTTACGTTCTCACCAGAAATAATGCTGGACATTCTCATCAAAATTTGATATTGTCAGTGTTAGGGACTTTTGTCATCTCAGTAGGTATTCAGTGGTACTGTCAGGAGTAGAAGAGGGTCCTTTCTCCCCAGAAGAGCACAGCTGCATTTCCACCACAACATAGTCTAGCTGGGACTATAACTTTGTTTCAAAGGCCATGTAAAATCTGACAGGCCAGGAGACCTGGAAAAACTCTTGTAAATAATTACCCTGAATGCCACAAGAGGGAGAGTTAATTCCAATTAGTATGGAATTAGGCAAAGTGATGGGAGTAAAGTAAGTGTAATTAAGGGGGATCACTTGCCACATGGAAAGGAAAAATCCTTCAAAATTCTGTTTCTTTACCTCTCAGTGTTGCTTCCCCCCTTTAGAGACTGTTCACTGCCTCTCACAATGTTCTTTCCTGTGGCTTCCTGATAGGCATCTTTGCTGGTTTCATTCTGGTGCTTCATGCAATTCTTTTCTGTAAAATACCAAGGACTCTTGTGTTTCTCAATAGTGTCTATGGTTCAATTTGCATTCTGTAATGCATATGCTAAGGAACTTTTCATGTGCTTATTTGTCATCTGCCTGTCTTCTTTCTTGAGGTCTCTGTTCTGATCACACCCCTCCTCTTTAAAATCTGGTTATTATTCTTGTTCTTTGTATATTTTGGGTGTATTTTTCAGAAATGTTTTTTGAAATCCTTATCTCCCAGTTTCTGACGTGTACTTCTGTTCATTTTAAAGTTTGTGTGTGTGTGTTTGTTGTGTGTATGTGTGTGAACCAAATTTTGCTTTTTTTGGGGGGGGTAAATTTCAAATTATCAGTAAATTATTTAATGAATCATAATTTTGATGTTGTATTTAAAATGTTATCACCAAACCTAAAGTATTGTTGACTTTCTCTTGTTATTTTCTAGAGTTGTGATTGTTTTGTGTTTTGCATTTAGATATAAGGCTCATATTGAGGTTTGTTTGTTTTTTTTTTTTGTAAAAGCAGTAAGAGTTGAGTTTAAATTATTATGTTTTTGAATGTTTATGCTTCATTGTTGCAACACAGTTTGTTATAGACGATCTTTTCATTATTGCATTATTCTCTTTGTTTCTTTGCCATACATCTGTTGATTATACTTTCGTGGATCTACTGGTGAGCATTCTATTTTGTTTAGTTGATCTCTTTTATTAAGTTCTCCAACACCTCACTGTCTTGATTATGTCAACTTTAAGGTTAGCCCTTAAGTCAGGCAGGACTTACTTACTTCAACTTTGTTCTTTTCTTTCAATAGCGTGTTATTTTTCTGTCTTTTGCATCTCCATATAAAAAATAGGATCAATTATTAAGCAGTTACAAAATAACTTGCTAGAATTTTGATTGAGGTCATTTTGAATTTATAGACCTCCAAGGGTACTACTGATAGTATTGATTCCTCTTATTGATGAATGCGGAATATCCTTCCAGTTATTTAATTCTGGTTTCTTTCATCAGAAATTTATAGTTTTCCTCAGTGGATCATTTACATACTTGGTTGTATTTATACCTCAGTATTTCTTGTTGAGGAGATGCTAAAATAAATAGAATCATTTTAAAATTTCAAATTCCAACTCATTGCTGATATGTAGAAAAGATTGATTTTGGCATAATTTGTATTCTGCATTATTGTGTTTATTATTATCCCCAGGAGTTGTCATGTTGTTGATTCTTTCAGTTTGCTGCATAGACAATCATGTAATCTATAAACAAAAAGTTTTATTTCTAATTATACAATTTGCATAATTATTTTTTGTCTTTTCACTTTAGCTAGGAATTCAGTATAACATGAAAGGAGTAGTGTAAGGGGGCATGCTTGCCTTGTTCCTGAACTTTGTGGGAAAGTTTCCAGTTTCTCATTATTAATTATCTTGTTCTCTATCAATCTGCAGTGATTAAATATTTAGCAAGTATGCTGCCTATTCAATTTAAATTCTATTAACAGCTAAATCATGTAGTGAATCAATTATTTTTTCTTTCACATAATATTTTCTGTGATTAATAATTATACTTTTATTTTTCAATCTTATTTTGTTGGTCTTTTTTTTTCTTCTATTGTACCTACTATTACCAATTTCAACTGAAAACATTTTATGATGTTTGCAAAGCAAATATTATGTCAATGTCATCTTGGGGAAATGTTTCCTAAAATCTCTAGCTATTTTAAATTGTACTGAATTTCTATTTTTGATACAAAATAATTACCCAGGCTTCCTCTTTTAATAATCCATGAGATCCATGAGATTTTCCTTTGGATATTCTGAGGGTAGCCCTCTGCTACCCTATTCTTTAGTCTTTTCTCCTTTTTTAGTCAGGACATTCACCCAATAGCTTTATGCTTAAGAAAAAGGGGGAGGGGCATGCAAGTAGATATTTTGGGAAAGATTAATTCCCATAAAATCATTTTTATATGTTGTCATTGATTATAAATTCATAGCAGAATAAATTATAGATCAAAAAATAAGTTTCCTTAACCATTTTCAATAATGTTCCTTTTTTGGTGTAAAAGAATCACTACTGTGGCTAACTTCATATTTTTTAAAGTGATCACTGTGCTTTCTTTTTCACTTCTGAGAGGTTTTTCTTTGTTCTCAGTATTTAGATATTTTCTAATAAAATAAAATATCTTGTTGTGGTTCTTTTTTTCCATCCATTTAGTTAGTTATATGTGGATTTATTTTATTCTAGACATTGCTATTTTGTATACCCAAGGGTCAAAATAATTTTGTTGATGATTCTTTTCTCCATCATTGTGAAATGTATGTTAGGCCCATATAACCTCTGAGTCATTCTATATTTTTTGTTTTTATATTCCTCTTACCAATTTAATTTTAAGCTGCCTTATTCATAAAAAAATTCCACATCTAATATGTATCAACTCTATCTTTCAGACCTCTGTTGAGTTTTATCATGCACAATTTCTAAATGTTATTTGTCCTATGACTATTGCTTTTCTTCTAAATTATTTTCTTGCTTCATATTAACAGGTTTTCTTATTTATCTAATTGATATTTATTGGAATACTTGTTCTTCTTGAAAATGATGTTCTAAATGGCTTTAAAATGATATTCTAATTTGATTATTGCTTGTGACTTTTATCTCTTGAAGTAAAAACTTCTTCATGTACTTAATGAGCTGAGATTATATACAAGTTTTAGGATGAGAGAGTAAAACTTAGCAAATTCATTTGGTTGAGTTGGTCAGAATATCCAAAGAAATCTTTCCATTCTGTAGACAAAAGACTCCAGACCTTCTGGAACTGAGTTGAATGAAAGTTCAGACTTTACCCCTATTGTTGCATATATTCTTTAATGACTGTGATTTTGTTACAGATCTTTCTTTTCAAATTTCTTAAGATCCTTTTGTGTAGAGAGTTTTATTTTGCCTTTCCCAAAGAATAATTTTCAGTGATCTACTAAAATCAGGAAGGACACTAGTTTTGGGATGCAAAAAAGTTGGGAGATAAGATCTAAGTGATTCCCAACAACTTTTAGCCAATAATATTTAATTTTATTCGTTTAACCACCATATTACTTCTATTTGTAATTTCATTCTTCTATACAATTTACAACAATTACTGTGTTTAATAGAGATGCTGTAATATAAACCATGTTACTAATCAGTTGACACCCCTCACACCCATTCACATATCCTCTCACCTTTATGATTCTCAATTCATTGTTATTCGGGACTATTAAGCTAGCAACCTCTTGTTGCTATGCTTTCCAACTTCTGATATAGTGTCACCATATCTGTACCACTGTCCACTCTTTGTAGGTTTATTAAAAAAAATGCCATATGCTTCTATTAAATGTGAAGTTAGATGTGTGTGGTTAATCAGTCATATCTGCCCATATCTGCATGAGTTTGTACTGGAGTATTCACTTTAACTTTTCAGTTAAAATTATATGTAATAGTTTAAAGAGGTCATGTGGGAAATTTGATGTCTCCATTTTTAGACAGTTATCTCAATGTGCATATAATCTAGTATTCTTATATACACAAAATAATCTTAACACAGATGTAAACTCACCCATGCACATGTAACATATATATATATATATATAGTTTTATATGTGTATACACACAAGCATTGACACAGAGAGAGGGTGTATGTGGTAAGGAAAAGAACTGGCTCATGTAATTATCGACACTGGCAAGTCTAACATCTGTAGTATTGACCAGTAAAATGAAGACTAGATAAGAGCCTATATATCTTTGTGGCAATCCAAATCAAGTTAGAAAACCATGTGCTGGCAGAATTACTTCTTACTGGGAGGAGGTCAGTCTTTGTTCTATTATAGGAATCAAATAATTGGAACATCCCCACCCACAGTCAGGAAGTAACAGCTTTGAGTAAAAAAAAAAAAAAAAAATTACCAATTTTGTTTATTAATTTCATCCAGAAAGCAGCATTATAGAAACATCCATACCAAATATGTGGACATTGTCATAGAGCCAAGTTTATTTTTAATATTAGCCAACACACACACAGACACAATGCAGGAAAATTTTATTATCTTACATTCAGATCGAATTTGCTTCACCTTAAAGTTCAATATTTTCTCCATTTCCTCATCCTTCTACTTTTCTCTTTATTCTATTATAAGTAGGGAGACAAATTGCACACATCTGGAGTTTTTTTAAATGTCATGTGAAGTATGAATTGATACCACACATAAAATGCAACTGCCTGTGTGATTTATATGTACTATAGCATATTTGTGTGACCAAAATATATAAAATCAGTTTTGTTATTGTTAGAGTATCTAAATATTAATAAATGAGAGACTTTCATTGCCCACTATATCTAAAATAACATTGTGCGAGAAGACGTCCGGTACACCCCTGCTGCAGTCTAAGCCCCTGGTGGGGGTGGGGTCAAGAACCCTGCCCAGTGAGCCTTGTCGAGCTTGAGGTGGAGCTGAGGTCTTTCTGAACCAGACAGGCCCTTGGAGAAAATGTCCAGAGCATCCCGTCTAGGCTGCTGGAGGCGGGGAGCAGAGGGAGGGCCTAAGGATGAATCTTATGCCACCAGGACCTCAGGGTCTCAGAGAACCTGGGTCCAGGGAATTCAGGCTGGGGAAGCTGGCCTCTGCCTTCCATGTGGGCAGGGTTGGAGGCTGAACATCTCTGCCGGGGTGGATGGGCTTGGGACAGGGCTGGTCCCTTTGGATTTACTCCAACCTCAATAGACCTGCACTAGTGATAAAGAATCCAGTCTACTGCACCCCATGTCCAGCGATGGCAGTTGTTTGCAACACCCCGCGGACACCAGTGGTTCCTGTCCTAGGTCTGGGAGCCGGGGGACAGCTAAGGATACCCCTCGGTGAAGCCAAGGTGGGTGAGTGCATGGGCTAGGTGCATGGAGGTCTTTGGGCTCCTGTGCCCCGCGGCCCACCATGGCAACAGGTCGCAATATCCTGTGGGAAACAAAGGTGGTGACAACCCCTGGGTAAGCCCCCCAAACCCTGGAGAACCTGGGAGGGGGAACGGGTGGTTGTTGCATAGGGTGGCCATCTGCAGGTCAGATCAGCAGGGCATGTTTCCTCCCCCAGGCCCCACCCCGGGGGGCTTGGAAAAGCACATGCCCAGCCATCCAGGCCCTGCCCCCAAGCAGGGAGGTACCAGTGCGTAGGTCGGGGGTGGGTACCCCCTCCATTTCACTCTCTAGCTAGTCTTCAGGAAGAGGAAGAACATACATAATACAAGCTTCATCATAGAATGGGCGAGGGACCAGGTAAAAATCCAGCCCACAAGTCTGAGCTGGATAAATCAGATGGACAATCAAGAGACTGGGGAAAGAACTATGGAAACCCGATATCACAAGGTGCACCTATGCACTCCCCAGGTCTAGAAGTCCCAAGACTTCATTTCAGAGATGCTTTTTTAGGAGACGAAGGTGTCCCTCCCCACACTATAGGAGAGGAGAGGAGGCCCAAGAACTGGGGCATCGAGCGCACAGCATGGCTGCAAAGTGAGACAGAGGCGATGATCTATAAAAGCTACTCACGGATGCCTGTATTTACAGAGAAACTTCTTCACTGACACTGGCAGGGGGTGTGACCCCCTAAATCTGACACCAGACCCTTAAGATAAAGCAGCAAAACAACAGAGATTAGATTGGAGAAGACAGTTTCCAATGAGCAAGCAAGCACAAGCCACAAATAGATATAGACTGGCTGCCCAATGCAATCTTGATAATGAAACCAACCAGCAAGGTTTGCCTGGTTCCAACAATATAGTCCCTTACCCAATGAAAGAACACTACCACAAGAAAGAGACTAATGGACTAAACACAGACTAGTAAACAACAAAGAAAAGGGTTTGAAAGAATGAAGGGGACACCAGAGGAAGGAAGGAGGGGGACATATCCTAAAAAAAACATTTACTGAGGTTGTGATTTAAATAATTAAAATAAAAAAATAATAAAAAACATAAACAACATTGTTAATCACACTCATTAAGCACATTCCTTGTCTGTTTACTCTATAGAGTATACTAGGAGGGCAGAGATGCTTTTGTTTTGTTTACCACTGTATTCAAACAAATATCTGCTTTATGAATATGACTAAAAGAAAAAAAATAAATAAATGACTAATCAATATGATGGATATCTACAGTAGATATCTGCTCCAACCACATTAATTCCTTGTTTTTCTGTTACAAAAATAATTTTCAAATCTGAGCACAATTAATTAATAATAGTGAAAATCAGAAAAAACAGAAATTTAAAAATTTGACTTTGCTAAAATATAAATAGTTACACATTAAATAAGATATTAAGAATACAAAAGATTTAAGTCATAGTACAGATGACAAAGGACTATTATTCAGGGTGTACATTCCTAAATTTTGATCATAAAAAGATAACTAATGGAATAACATAATCTTAATATTTTCTCAGACACATTACAAAAGATATAAAAATGAGAAATAAGCAATGAAAAATTGTTCAAATTATTAATAATTATTTAATTTTAATTAAAAATTAGATAAAACTACCCCTAACTTAATAGCTGTAAGTAAATGTTTATAAAAACAAAATTAAAAACATATGTAATAGAAACTCTGTTACAATGCTGCCAAAAATGGTATACATGTATTTAATATACATGTACATGCAATATATACTATAGTTCCACAGAATTACTTTAGCAAATGTTTACTAAAGTTTTATGTATGTTAATATAATTTATCTATAATATCCTGATATACATGGACAAATAAAATGTGGTGTATTTCAGAGATTATTGCACATAATTAAAAGGAAACACTATATAGAGAGCATGAATGAATATGAAAAATAGCATAATGAGTAAAAGAATTCTTACAGGAAAAGTCCATAGTGTATAGTTACACCTATGACTCACTAAAATATGCACATCTAATTAATTATTGAAAAATAATTAGTATTGCCTGAGGTGGTAGGGCATGGCTGGAAAAGATAACAGAAAAATTTTTAAATTGGTAGTTAAATTTTGTAGTTTGATTGGGGTTTGGTTATACAATTGAATTAGTTAGTCAAATATTGCATTAAGATGTTCTGTGTAGCTAATCATTTATAGATATACCTAAAAAGTTGGAAATACCAGAAACAAAATTGAACTCAAGTTAAGTACATTCATGGTAAAAGTTTTTAGCATGTACTTATATTTAATTTGTTTTAAAATGCATTTAAAAAGGTTGGACAAATAGATGGGTGGGGGTAAACATATGATAAAGCAAAATAGTAAAATGTTAGTGGCAGAGTTGAAGGTATCCACGTATGATTCATTCAGTTTTGGTGTATGCTTAAGACTTTTCATAAATTATATGGAAAAAATAAATTGGGAATAATTAGTAAAATAATTAAAGATATTGTAGGTATTGTCTACCAAGATATGTTTATTATTCTAGTTGCACTTTCAAAATTTAAGTTTCAAGAAGTCACCAAAGAGACAGGCATGTCTAGAATTGAGTAACTTATGACCTTGCCACAGTCTTAGTGTGAGTCTATTATATTTACCACATACATTGCAACAATTTGCATAAAGAACTTTTATATGGGCCCATCTTGCTCTTAAAATATCAGTTTATCTCAGAGACAGTCTGAGAAATACAAGAAAGATCTGATTTCCAAGAAAGTTTTATTTAAATGTCAAAGATGTGAACCTCCTTCCAAATCCACAGGGTATAAGCTGGTGACCTCCTATGAAGTTGGCCCAATTCCTGCCAAGTGAAATTGTTCAGCAACAATCATGCTCCCTGTGGTAAAATCAATACCTTGAGCTCAATACCTGGAGTTTTGGTGTTTTATTAGCACCAAGAGTTTCCAAGCATGCTGTTTCCCTGAAGATAGTTCAAACCTATTGTTCTAAGATGTAGTGTGAAGAAAAACACAACTCTATACTTACTATTGAATAATACACAAAATATGTGGGCTACAAAGTAATTAAACTAGTAGTCAGATAAAGACAGCTGAGAAACTAATTCTTGATAACTGACTGCAGAACAGACACTGAGGGGAAGAAACAAAGAGGGAAGGGAGCACAATGGTCTATGGTGGTAGAATATGGGTGAGTTTGTGGTGAGTGTGCTTTGATGATGATATCTGAAAATATCCTCAGAAATAAATGTTCCGTGATGTAAATATGTGAGGTAAAGATTACATGGTAAAATGCGTTATGCCTCATTTTAGGCATGGCACTTTCAATAAGAACTCTTCCTTATTAAAAATAACAGATCTAGAAACTCTAGGCCAAAGTGGTATTTGTCTTACTATTTATTTTACATTATAAAATTCACACTGTATTATAAACTTTCACATAGGGGCTGCCTAATAGATGATGACAATTTGAGGCAAAGCCAATAAATTTCCATCTCTACATTTTAGTTATGTAATAAATTTATTTATAGGATAAAATTAAACTATTTGTTAAATGACTGATGAATGCAAGAACAAATATTTTCTTTAGCTTAGTTTAGTTAGTTCATTTGTGTTTGGAGTTTGATTCTATGTGTGACTTGTTTTCTTTCTCTTCATAAAATATTGATTTTCAGATATCACCATCAAAGTACACTCACCACAAATTCACCCATGTTCTACCACAATAAATTTTTGTGCTCCCTTCCCTCTTTCCTTCTTCCCCTTTGTGTCTCAGTTCTGGAGCCAGCTATCAAGAGTTAGTTTCTAAGTTGTCTTTATCTGATACTAGTTTAATTACTTTGTATTCCGCATATTTTGTGTATTATTCAATAGTAAGTATTTAGATAGTGATAGTATATCACTAAAGAATCTTTTAGCTGCACAAAACAGACAGCAACAATAAGTAGTCTAAGTTGGTTTGAGCAAAAAGTTTGAGACTTTCCATGTAATGGAAAGTCTAAAATAAGCACATTCTCTGAGATTAATGTGAGTCTATGCTTTTGATTTCTCCATTCTCCTCTTTACAGTTTTTCTTCACATTTTTATGTTAATCACAGCTAGACATTCCTTGGTGATCATTCAGGGCTTGCCTGTGGTCCTCAGGGAACACCCTTCTGAGTTCCCATCAAGTGTAAAAGGGTAAATACTCTCTCCCCATACTCACAGCCACGGTTTGTAAAGTTACACTGATTGTTGTAGCTTATTTCTCCATCTGCATTTCAAAGTTTTTGTTTCAATACCAATTTTCATTCAATAAACAATGAATAAATTTAAAAATTCATAAAGATTCTGAATACTCATATTTGAGTGAGTAGTAAATGACTTCTTTTTCTGAAGCATCCTCCATATCTAATACTAGACAAATTGCTCTTAATACTTTTTTCTCCAATTGATCTTTCAGGCAGATGGCATATTATATGAAAAGTTAATTCTTAAAGTTTTACTATGCCTTGTCATAAAATTTTATGATCAATTCCTACTGTTAAGGCCATTTCCTTCAACCCTTCATGGCTGATCTCAATCCCACATCTTTCAAGGGTCAGATAATTTCTTCCAAGTGCTTTCTAACCATGACAAAGCTGAATGACTTCCTTTCCTAAACCAGATGTTTTAAAATCTTCCCCAGTCATTGTGTGCCACATGATGCCTGTGAACATCATCTTTAGATTAGGAGAGTGACTAAAATATTATTTATTTAGTTTGAGCCTTCATCTCTTACCCTCAATTTTTCTTAGCCAAGAAATTAATAAAATATCTAATAAGAAATATAGAGATATAGAGATCCCACACAGAGTCTTCACAAATTGTTTGGCATATAGTAAATGTTCAAGAAGTTGTGACTGCAACTGTCATTTCACAAATTATAAACTTTTTAAGAGAATATGATCTTTACTAAAGTTTTTGTGTCCTTAACATCTACCACAATGTCTCTCCAAAATAAAAAAAATCTATTTCATTTTGATCTAATATTTCCACTTGCTAGTATCTGCTGTGGGATATTTGTGCAATGAAAACTTTCAAATATAAGATGTCCAATGCTGGTAGAGAAGTATCTTTTTAGTAAAATATTTATTACTTTTTTGATGGATTTCTTGTCTTTTCTAAAATTGTTTTGTCCCCAGTACATTGTTCAAGGGTCCTTGTCCATAAAAACTCATCCATGTAGACTGCTGCAGTCTGTATAATGTTGACTTATTTCATTTCCTTTTATATCCTGTAGAGATAAAACTTTGACAGCAAAAAGATTCACAAGAGAAAAATATTCTTTCTGAGTGATTATTTCAGCATGGACAGGTACTCTGTTAAGAATATTTTTAAGAAAGGATTTCCCGCACAATTATTTGCCACCATTATACATATATTTGGTGGTCTTTCTGAGTTTTGTTTTTTTAATTATTTCCAGTACAAGTAGCTTAAGTTAAATTGGTTGGTACATGTGAATTTGATGTATTTTTTCTGTTTTTTTCTCTAAATTTGAAATATTTCATTACTGATATTATTGACATGTGATCATGATTTACTGCAGTAGTGGTTTTTAAAAATATTTACAAACTAGTTGACATTTTTGTCATTAAAAGACAAAGTTTCTATCCTTCTCCATGACCCTGGGTGGGTCTTTGGAGCTGCATGTAAGAGAGGATGGCAAAAACAGCAGGATGTGACATGTACAACTGGTTAAAGAGGGAAAAACAACTCATTATAATTTCTCCTGAAACTCAGACTCAACATATTAGATGTCTCACTACTTTAAAAGGAAAAACAAAATGAACTGTTTATAGAGAGAGTTACCCAGGAATTCCTAGCTTTTTCAGCTTCCAGTAACTTGAATCTCCCACACCCAGGAGTCAAGTGGGTGAGAGAAGCAGTATGCAAGATGGTGCTAACCCCAACCTACATCTGAAAGTAAAACAATGAGAGTTGCTGAGGATGAATTGCTTGCCTGAGTCCACTCAGCTCCCAAGATGGTGAACAAAATAAATTATTGTTAAAATGCTTCAAGCTACTATTCTGGAATGGAGTTTTAAACAGCAACAGATACTTAGAACAACAATTTATCCATTAGAAAACAAAATGATTTCCACAGAAAATTTAAAGTTCTAATAACAATGTTTGAGAATAAGGTTATACTATAATATTTTTTGCCTCAATATAGGTTGTTTTGCTTGAATTGGATACAAATGATTTGTCAGGAGACACTATCTCTCATTTGTTTTAGGTAGAAGATAGGTGTTATATCAGATTAACTTTTTCTATCTAAATTTTGATTAGCCTATCTCATACCCTATGAATTTAATAATTGTGTAATATACTTCATCACTACAGGAGAACTTGTTCACTAATACACTTCAAGAAGTGGGAGCAGTGAGGAACATATAACTCATGTTCAAAGCAACAAATTAATTAGGAAAACAATATAAATTAAAATGCCAAAATTTAATCTCAAACCTATCAAACTGCACATGCTAAAAATAAACCTACAAATTCCAAGAATTTTCAAGGATAGAACTCTCATATTTAGAATATGTGAGAATAGATTTGTTTTAGAGATATCCATCTTTAGAGGAACAGATAAATTTTGTATATGCTAAAGAGCTTCAAACAATAACTTTCAGCAATAAATATGGTACAAATGTTTAAATCTGAAAATATAAAGGTAGGGAAAATATAGATGAGAAGGATGTGAGCACCATGATATCATTATTTTAATTAAAAATAAAAATGAATTTTAACAAACTAGAAGACATTTTACAATATAGAATGTAAATACAATAAAAAATAATACAAATGCTTCAAATATTTTTTACTAAGCATATACTTTTGCCACTTAACATGTGCATAGGGATGACTCAATTTATGATTACACACGTATCTTGCAAATATTCGGCTATTCAGACAAATATGTATTAACTTAAAATTATTGATTAATTACTTAACAATTGATGGACAAGAATGGCATTATTCCTTCAATAGAATAATTATGTTTGATATGCTTAGTAGCATCATTCATATTAAATATTTAAATAATTTAAAAAATCTGAATGCATTATGCAAAGTGTCACCACTTGTTAAATCTAATTGGTTGGTAAATGCGATTTTTCTCTCTTTTTTGCCTGTGGTTTTTCTAAATTTGAAAAATTCCATTACAAAAGGAGTTAATTATGTATATGTCAGTAGGGAAGTATTTCTTGTTGAACAATGAGACTCAGATGAGGAACAGGACAATACACCTGGAGCCATGGAGAGCAGGCTTTCATGCTTCCTTTCATGCTCTATAAAGTTTCATGTGAATTGCACATTGGGGAAGGAAATTCCAATTAAAGTAAATTGCGTGGATCAACAGTATGGAGGATTGAGGCTGGCCCTCAAAAGTGATCAAAGGCAGGAAGCCTTCAGGAACCCCTCCGCAGAGACATCTCTACACTTTGGATGAGGGGCAGGTTACCCTCCAGCAAAACAACTGGCTTAATTTATGACTTTAGAAATTATTGTTTTTTATCCATCCTCTCTTTTATAAAAGAAAAATCATGTTAGTGTTACTAAATCATTAAAACAATATCAATGTCAGTAAAAGGAAAGGACTATGATAGCGATCTTTCAATGATCTCTGTCTAAGATCATGCAAATAGAATTTTTTTTTTTTAAAGAGTGAGTATTAAATGAAAAGTTGCAAAGTAATTTTCCAGGTATATTTCTATTTTGGAGATATTCACCTATGAATATATTCACATTGGAATTAAATGTTATAGTTCATAACTTCCAGTTATTAATTTTATTGAGGTATTATTGGCTTACAAAACTGTGCATAATTTAGGAGAATAAGTTCATATCTTTCAAGATAGTCACCATACTTCACTTACCACAGAAGCATCCACTGGGTAGTCTACCTCTTTGTCCAGCTGTCACTCTCCCTCCCCTCCTGGTAGTCAGTTCCATAATCATCTTCCTACAGTTTGTTTTCTTTTCTTAGCTACTTTGTCATCTATAGGTCTTCCTCTGACTTTTCTTTTTTCCTTTGATTGTTTTAAGTTTTAATTAATTTTTATTTTTTCTTATACCATTGTAGATCTTATAGATCTCCTACAACCATATCACCCATGAACTTGCACTATACTCCCTTGTGTTCACCATCTTTTGTTTTCCTCTGCTTTCTCTACCTTTGCTGTATGCATCAATTCTATGATCAGTTTGATAGTTGTGACTTCTTCTTGACCTTTTGTTTGATTTATCTATATTCCACATATAATTGGGGCTATCTGGTTTTAATCTTTTTCTTCTAACAAATTTGGGCTAGCATAAGCCTTCCAAACTCCACCTATTATGCGGCAAATGGCATGAATTTGTCTATTTTACTCAGACTTATTTTATTTAGTATAAATCCCTCTAGTTTCATCCATGCTCTCTCAAATGGCAAAAATGTACTCATTTTGTAATTCAGAAATATTTTATCATGTACACATGTCACATCTTTTTTCCTTTCAACAATGTATTTACTGACATTGTTGTAGTCTGCATTTTTCTCTTACCACCTTATCACCTGTGACCCATCATCACGTTCCCTCCTGTTATTCCCACCCTCATTATCTTTCCTTTGCTGAATATTTTTGTTGCACATCTTTATAGTTTGCTTTTCTGTCTTTGGGCACTTAAGATATTTCTATAATCTGGCTTTTTCTAAACAGTGCTGCAATGGGGATAGAAGTTCATGTATACCTTTAAGTTAATGCTTTGGTATGCTTTAGGTAAATATTTAGGAGAGTAAATTTGTTGGGTCACATGGTATATCTACATTTATTATTTTGAGGGACCTCCATACTCTTTACCATTCTGAACCCCTCACCACAAGCAGCCTTCTAGCCAACAGCAAAAATCCCTATTTAATAAAGTTAGGTGTTTTAAGTTTAAGTAAATATTTTTTATTAATAGCAGATTCTGCTATATTAAATTATCAGAGTGAGACTCTGAAATCTAAAGTTCCTTTAAAATTTTAGTTCTCTAAGAATCACCAGAAAATCAGAGATAAAATTTACCACTAGGAAAGAGAGTGGATGTTTTCTTTTCCTTCTGTCTGACAACTTCCAGAAATTAGTGTTTGGATTCATTCCACTGAACTCAGAATACAATAGTCACAAAATAATGTATAAGAGAATAATTTCATTCTTAAGTAGCTGTCTTAGTTTATCAATGTTGCCGTAGAAAGCATGACAAACTCAGTGATTTAAATAATAGGTATTTATTTCCTCACAGTTCTGCAAGCTGAAGTCCAAGGTAAAAGTGTCATCAGAATTAGTTTCTGGTGAAAGTTTTCTGTGTGCTCACATCACCTCTTTTTCATGTGAATAGGAAGAGATATGGAGAGTTAGACAATGTTTCTTACTCTTATGAGGATAATGATGGAAATTTAGTGTAGAAAAATTTAAGATAGAAAAAATTAATCTCACAAAGACCAACTCCAGAGGTGGGGATAGGGCTGATTCACAAATATTAACTAAATTAGCTATAGAAGTTTCCAGGAATCTAAGGTGAAATTAGAAAAGAATATCAACCAGAGGTGGGGGGCAGAGAGGATTATTAATCTAACTGAACCAATCCAATCTGACCCAAGGCAATAATTTCTGCAATAATCCCATCAAAAAACACAATAAAATAGTACCCCTTGTTCAGGCAAAATATAGTTCTTGTCTTTTAATGCTGCCCACTAGTATTTATGCAGTGATTTCTCTTCCTTTGTTCTCCTTTTCTCAATAAACTTGTCATTTTCGAATGAATGGGGACCTCTGTTAAATTCACTCAGAGGACCCCAAGGGCCCCAAGAATGAAACCCCATCATCTGAACCCCAACACTAATGATTTCATAGAACTCCTCTTATCTTGTTATCTTTCTGAAGATTCTATTTATGAATGCTGTCACATTAAAGCATAAGAACAAATGAATTTTAAAGGGACACAATTCACTCCATAAATAATCTTGGTGCAGAAAACCTTGCTGATAAGTGTTAGTGAGTGTTGCATTTATTTGGATGGGATGTGGCAAAAGAGCATCATTAGGAACATGGTTGACAGCTGTGTGGAAGGACAGACTAGTAAAACAGGTGCAGACAAAGAAAGGAGGAGAAAATTACTCTCTCCTCTATTAAGTTCTCTGGGGTGGGAAATTTTCTTACAAATATACCAAAATATGTGCTTGAGGAAATCCAGTTTAAACTGAGCAACCTGGTAAAAGCAAATTTCACTCATGATTTTTTTTCCTTTAAAACTACATGAAAATGTGAATTTAAGCATAATTTTCAGAATTGCTTAAACTAGTAATATAGATTTCTTTAAATTCATGGTTTTAATGTAGTTCATTTTGACTAAAGAAGATAGAAAATTAAAAAGAACAGAATTCTGTAGTAAAGAAGACATTAAAATAGCATAAAAGGAGTCGTGTAAAGCAAAACTATGGTAGCAGAAATTTAAATCTCAAAAACAGAATTGATAACACTAAGAAAATGCTCAGAAGAGAGTAAAATAATGTGGAAATAGACAAGAGAAAAAGAAGCTGAGAGTAAACCCAGATGTCCAAAATTATTTTTCCATGGAGATACAGAATTCATAAAGGAGGGTTATATTCAAGAATGCCTAAAATTTCTAGGCAATAGCCAAAGGAGGCTGGCTGTACACACACAGAATGGAAAAGCACTCTCAAAAAGTTATGCTATCATGGAGCATTAGTATGGTAACATTAGTATGGCAAAAATGTTTTGAGAAAACTTTAGTGGTCATCCTACTATGAATACAGAATCAATATGACTTCTCAGTTCCTATGCCTGAGCTTAGATTTCAATTGACCAACATTTTTAAAATTCTAAGAGAAAATAAATTTTTTCAAGCTAAAAGTTTGATTTCTGACAACTCTCCAGCCTGCCTGTGACTATACAGGTGCTTTACTTTTTCTTATCTTCCTAATACACTTTTCCTCTAAAATGCGAAAAAAAAAATTTGATTCCTCACTTTACCTATAGTCAAGTATGTGAAAATAACTGTCTTTACAAATAAACAAGGTCATTTTTTTTTATCTTTTTTTAATACAGTCTCCTCAAATGAGGAGGAAAACCAAGAAGTATACACTAGGGAAGAGACTATAGGACAAGATAAAGCAGTGTATTTTCTCGATGACTGTGAAGGGAAAGCCCAGGAGATTATCTCAGCAACAAACCTGGAAAGTCAAAGTCTGGACTGGAGCAGACAGATCAAAGGTCTGGAGGAAGCGTAAAATCAAACGGCATACCTGATGTGTTTTAGCATATTGCATGGAGGTTCACTTCAGGCAGTCTAATGATAAAGTTTTCATAGACATGTAGCCAATCAAGCAAGTGCAAACATATGGAATAGAGATTCACAGCAGATAAATGTAATTACTGAGCAGTAATCTATATTGGTTAGTATTTATATAGTCACAAAGAAATAAGCCCTGAATATTAATGCAACCAACAACTGCACATTAGTTCTTTAAGATGTCAGGGGTATATAAAAAGTCGTATCTTGTTCCCTACAATATGAAAACCACTGTGCTATCTAAAATTGAAAGTAAAAAATTAACAGCATGAACAGGTTTTCTAGAAAAAATATAGGACTAAGAAAAGAAGCACCTTAAATAGATTAAATTATTTTCTTTGGAGAAATTAAAATCAGTGGAAGAGAGAAGTGAGACAGAATTTAATTGTAAGACAATTTTACTTTTGATGTTGATATGTTTTACAAGTTGATTAAAAAACTTCAAAAGTTAAGTATTTCATTAGGTAATTGTGAAATACCTATTCTGACCAAGCAATTGAAGTTGACACTGTGGGGGATACAGGGAATGCTGAATAAATTTCTGTATGTGGTCTGCTGAGAACCTGGAGTTTAATTGAAAATTAAAGTCTTATGGATAATAAAACTACTTACAGAGGTAAAATTAAGTAGTAAGTTAAGTCATAAGTACCAAAACAGATGATTCCCTTTGAGTTGAAGCTGTCAAGGGATATGTCATCAGTGCCTACATGGGTATTTTTGATGTGAATAGAAATTTACCAGAATTCACTCAACAGTTCCTTTGTGTCATTTGCTGTCTGATGATTTCCATTCTCTTTTTTTGTTCAAGTTTTTATTCAGCCCCTAAGAGCAAGCTTTATTATTATCATTCCTCTCTTAAAAATGAAACTCTTGAGTATCCTAAACAAATTGAGAGTCTTGAACTAATTTTTCAAATATCAAGTTGTCTCTGAATGTGCAAGTTGCATGAGTGTTTGCAATTTCTTATCTGAAAAATAAAAATATTATGCTAAGTGAATGAATGTCAAGATTCCTTCCATGACCTGTTCTTTAATCCTAAAATACTCAAAGTGAGCCTTTCCTTGATTGTGCATGGGGTGATAAGACAGATGTATCCAGCATATGAGCCTTGTTTTTATGCTATAAGAACCTATTTTTCTCCAGGATGGAAGGGAGGAAGGGAGGAAAAGAGGCAGGATGGAACAGAGGGAGCATGGAAATGAAGCTTGTGTCATAGACTCTCTCCATCATTATTGAAAGGTGGTTGCTATTTACCTCTGACATTGTTGATGACTAGGTTTGGAAAATAATCCAGTTTATATTGCAAGTATCTTTATTTTTTAAAAAATAATGTATTTATATATAAATTTCACATGTCTGGGGTTCACACCCACTCTGACCCTCTCCACTCTGTCCTCCCCCCTAAGTTGTTTACTTCAATTTAGTTTTTGCCTTGTTTTGACTTTCCTTCATGGATTTTTGTTTATCTTTTCCATGTCCCATATAGTAGCAAAACCATTTGGTTTCTGTCTTTTTCTTTTTGACTTGTTTCTACTAGTATGAATTCTTTAGGTCCATCATTTTTATCGTAAAATCATCCAATTTGTCATTTTTAATTGATGAATAATATTCCATTGTGTATGTATACCACATCTTTTTCTTCAATGTTTTCATCAATATTTTTGGACACTCTTGTTGCTTCCATGTCCTTGCAATTATAAATAGTGCTGCATCTTTGAATCACATTCTAATTGTGTTAGTTATTTTGTCTCGGTTATTAACAGCCAGAACAAAGCTGTTAATCTGTTCATGAATTATCCAGCCTTAGAAATGGGTACCTCATGCCCAGAGGGTACTGGAGTTGCAAATAATCATCTAGTGCTAAAATTTGAAGCTGAAGCTGTCTTGTTTCAGCCCATACTTACTCATTTTGTATGTTTTCCTTCTGAATGCTGCTGACAATTGAATAAACTGGTTGAACTGATTGGATTTGTGCTCAGACCTGTCCTTGTATTCTTCTCTAAGACACAGCACTTGAACTCTCTAACACTGTACTTCCTTACCTGAAAAATAGCAAATGGGAAAAAATGCCTATTTCAAAAATCTGCTTTGTTATAGATGATAAGCATGAAGCTTTTGGCACAATACCTAACATTTTAAGATTTCAACAAATGTCAAGTTTTTTATTTGGATTGGTTCTTATTTTAATTTTTAAACATTTTGGTGGACTTACCAAGCTGTGTTCCCATCTTAATTCCCAACTCACAGGGTTGCTTTAGGACCACCATGGTTATATTGACTCAGAATCACCATCAAAGATATATTACCTGGCCACTTTGCATTGAATCCCAAGCTTAGGTGTCTGGGTTTGAGCTTGTTCTACCATTATGACAGGCACTTGGAGAAGACCCTAAGAGGCAAATACAGTGGTTGTGTTTAAGCCAAAGACATGATATTTGAACTCAAATTATACCTTTTCCAATCATGGCTAGAATAGCAGTAATTGGAACATTTATGAAATCTTAGAGCCTAAACTCCCTCATCTAACAACCTAGAAATGCCAGTACTTACCATAGAGAGGTATTGTGAGATTTATCAGAACTAATATATAAAATGCAGTACACAGATACAAGCTCAATGGAAATTGGTATTGTCATGCTTGCTAGCTAGAAGAAAGTTTTATCTGATCGTTATTCTCACTTCAAAATAACTTCAAAAATTCTATAGTAAGGTATTTTTTCAGGTTTTTATGTGAGGTATTAACCATTGTAGTTTTCAATTCTTCCCAAAGGAACTCTTGATGATTTTTCTGAATTCCCAGTGAACTTTTTTTTTTTCCAGAATAGAATCATAATATTGTAAATGGAGTGAGGTAGAACTCCAGAACATTACTTTTCTATTTTCTTCATTTTAAGGAAAATAAACTGACTCCATTCCAGAATGACACAAGACTGGCCAGGATGCTTGCACTGCATTGGAGAATTCTATCCAGTCAAGGTATTTTACAGTTCTATGGAGCAGCATTAACTGTCATTCTCTGTTGCTGTTTGATATCTTAATCTGCTCTCTGAAGTCTGTTAACCATTTGAGATTACTGAACTGTGTAAACACTGACAATTTAGGACACTGTTATCCTCCTTGCTTCTTACTTCTCTCTCCAAATCTTCTCATAGAATCTGGGCTATCTTCTCTGTGCAGAAATGCATGGTAGTCTTCCCTAATCTCTAACGTCTTTAAAACCCAACTGTGGGAGCAGTGATCATGTTCCAATTTCCACAGCTATTCAATAAAGTTTCTTAAGGCCAACAGTTAAGCTTTTGTGAGATTTCAAATTTCATATTCAAATTTCTGAAAACAAAAACCAGAAAACAGTTTGACAGAACCTTTAACTAATGTTAAACTTCTTGACTAAATCTTCCTTTTTTTAAAAAAAATAATAATATTAATACACCTAATTCCTCATTGGACTTGAGTTGCTGGTTCTTTTAGCTCCTAGTCTTCTCTCTTTTCATACCCTCAGAGAATGATTCTCAGGACTCAGTTGGAGCTTCTTTCTGACAAAAGACTGTATATGAGTATACATATACATATGATACTTAATTGTCTAAGGCTGCATATGAATATATAGCCTTAGACAATTAAGTATCATAATAATATTAATGCACCTAATTCCTCATTGGACTTGAGTTGCTGGTTCTTTTAACTCCTAGTATTCTCTCTTTTCAGACCCTCAGAGAGTGATTCTCAGGACTCAGTTGCAGCATTTTTCTGACAAATGCTCTCAAAAATATGATGATACTTTGACCCTCTCAAAAATATGATGATACTTAATTGTCTAAGGCTGTATATGAGTATACAGCCTTAGACAATTAAGTATTATAATAATATTAATGCACCTAATTCCTCATTGGACTTGTGTTGCTGGTTCTTTTAGCTCCTAGTCTTCTCTCTTTTCATACCCTCAGAGAATGATTCTCAGGACTCAGTTGGACTTCTTTCTGACAAAAGGCTGTATATGAGTATACATATACATATGTATACAATTAATTGTATACACTTAATTGTATACAATTAAATATCATACCTATATGTATACTCATATACAGAAAAGAGAGAAGATTAGGAGCTAAAAGAACCAGCAACACAAGTCCAATGAGGAATTAGGTGTATTAATATTATTACGATACTTAATTGTCTAAGGCTGTATACTCATATACAGCCTTAGACAATTAAGTATCATCATATTTTTGAGAGGGTGAAATAGTGAAAAAGAAATCAAGAATCTAGAGGCAGAGGAATACCATGGCTTGTGCAAATATTTTGTACTAAGACCATTCCTCTTTCAATATGTGACAAAGGAAGGCAAATTTTGAAAAAAACAACTCAATTTCCAACTCTCTTACATATCACTCTGAAACTTCTCTGCAGAATCACTGTTAGGGTGTGGGGAGAAAGCAAAGGCACCACACCTATTGTTGGAATCTGCGCATAGAGACACCATACATTGCATGGACCGCTATATAACTAGTGATCTGCTATCTTCAGGCCAAAACTCTTGTTTTAAAAATGTGTTCCTGCTCCAGTGATATCCGAATGATTACTCAATATTAAAGTCATCAAGACATTAACCAAGCCCAGCAGAACAGGATGTATTAAGGTCATGACAACTATGAAACTGATGACAATTTGGGGGGTTGAACATGATGCATATCAGGAATATCAACTGTGATGGATTATTCTGATAAACTATTTCACTTATGGTTAATTCTTTTGTTTAAAAACTTGCTATAAGATCCAGCCCAAGACTGAGATGAGATGGGATGAGATGAGGTGAGGTGAGATGAGGTGAGGTAAGATGTTTGGATGGTTTCTTTGGAGCGATAACCCCACCATTCTCTGGTCATTGACAGCTATCTAAATAAACTGATTCTTATAGCTTCAATTCCTGTCTCTGTTCATTAACATCTATAGTGACAAGGCAGCAAAAGCCAACATTTTTTGGTAATATATTCTGGGTTGAAATTCTGACCCTTTAGCAAGATGATCTTTGATTTTTGTCTTTAAATTCAGTTTCTGTATATGGAAAATGGGAATGAAAATATCAGGGGTTCATTCTGTAAAAATCAGAAATAGATGCTCAACCTACGGTAAGGAAGCTGCTACCATAGTTGATGGTGAATTTGGGGAAATAGTATTTATCCCAAAATATTGGAGGAAATAATGTTTCCTTAACTCTTCATTCTATGACTATAGTTCATAAAGCAGTTGATTTTTCCAAGAAACTCAAACTTCTGGAATTAATTACTCAGATAAGTTTGACAACTAAATAATGGCTTGGTTTGAAGAAGGATAGACTGACCCACAGATAATAGATTATTAGAAGATTATCAATATTAGTATGATGGTAAATAGGAACAGAGAGTGATATAACCTGCTTTGTGAGTGCTTTCATGGTAGTTAATGAAACCTCCTTTTACAAAATATTGCTTCGTGTTTTTTTGCCAACATGTTATAGGGTGAGTCTTTCCTATCCCTTTTCCTCAATTCAGTTTCCTATTTACATGTTATAGAATAGATCTCCCAAAAATCTTCAGAAAGCTTTCTACAAGATGTCGAGGTAGAATTTCTTCAATATGTGGCACGCACCTGTAATCCCGGCTACATGGGAAGCTGAGGCTGGGAATTGCCTGAGTCTGTAGTACCCCGGGCAACGAGAGCCTGCGGTTCCACGGGCAAATATAGCAACACCTAGTCTCAAAGCCTGCCTCAGAGAAATTTCTTGACCAACACTGGCAGGAGGCAAGACCCCCAAAGCCCAACACCAGAGACATAAGGGAAAGCAGCAAAGCAATGGCGATGGGATTGAATTGGAGAGGACGGCCTGCAGCAAGAAAACATGGACAGAACACAAACGAATATAATCTGGCCACCCAACGCAAATTTAAGACTGAAAATCTAACAGCAAGGTGCACCTGGACCCAACAACGCAGTCCCTCACCCAAAGAAAAGACACTAACATAGGAAAGAGACTAATGGACTCAGCACAGCTAATAA
>PVHY01019327.1:0-17636 GCA_004024945.1 Uropsilus gracilis
CGATGTAATTCCATTTTGCAAGTGGGGGTGGGGAGCGTGTGTGCAAATACACAGGGGGGAAGAGGCCAAAGCAAGGAACGAAAAGGCCAACTTTTCATCCAGGCAGAGAGGAAATGCCAATGACTTTGGGTTTTGCTTGTTTGTGTGGTTCTTTTGTCTTCATGTATTTCTAAGTTTTCCAATTTGCTCTATGAGCTTATGCTCCTTTTGTAATAGAAAATGAAGTAATAGTACTTTAAAATAGTTATAAGAGGGCAGAAATGGGCAAAGCACCACAGAACCCAAGCTTGGGGGCACACGGAACTGTGCCAGGATCCGCTTTCTGCCCCTTTTATTGGCCTCCCAAGACGGATCAATTCTCTTCCCTGGAGTCTCCCCATGTCTCTCCTGCGTCACCTCAAGAGCTCGTGCTGAGACAGAGAGGCAGGCTATTGTTTTTGAGGTGCTTGGTTATTCTTTTCAGGGTGTTGAGTGACCCACAGCAGATGGTTGTGGTACCAGGAAGAGATTTTTGGTTTCCTCTGTTGAGACATAAGCGTCAAGAGAGGATAGGAAGCAATCTGGGGAGCCTCAGGAAATGAGCAAGTTAGGGGTACTCCTCATCCAAATGACCAGCTTGGAGGGCATCCAAATGCCTTCCAACCCCAGCATGGGGAGGGCACAACACCAGAGATCTTGGTGCAGGGCTCCAGCCCCATCTGTGACCGTGGCCAATGTGAGCTGGTGCTTGAGAGTCTCGAACACAGTTTCCAAGGCAGACAGCTTCTCTCTGAAATGCTGTGTCCTTGCCAGCAAGTGGGGTGGTAAGCTGGGCCGGTGGGGGGGCAGCGAGATGGGTTCCCCTGCAAGAGAGTGAGACCCACAGCCAAGGAAAGGAGCTGGGTCTCCATGGCCCTGGTACCAGGGAGACAGGGGGACACAAGGTGGTGGCAAACACAGCTCTGAGGGCTTTTGGGGACATCGCACACCATGGGAACAGCAGTGAGAGCATCCAGGTCTCCCAAACAGCCCGCTCAGTTCTGCAGTGTGAATCTTGCTCCAAAGAACTCAAGTTAATTTCAGCAAGAGCTCCCCAGAGCTCCCAACCGGGCATATCACTTCACCTTTTTTTATAATTAAGTGTCTTATTTATTATTATTCTTTAAATCACAATTTCAGTAAATGGTTTTGGGGTACCTTCCCCGCCCCCTCAAGTGCCCCCTCCATACTCTCCCACCCCACTCTTTGTTGCTTGCTGGTCTGTGTTAAATCCATTAGTCTCTCTGTCTTTCCTGTGGCCGTGTTCTTTCGTTGGGTGAGGGACTGTGTTCTTGGAACCAGGCGAGTCTTGCTGGTAGGTTTTTAGTCTTAAGATTGCGTTGGGTGGCCAGTCTGTATTTATCTGTGGTCTGTCCATGCTCTCTCATGGGAGGCTGTCTTCTCCAATCCCATCTCTGTTGTTTTGCTGCTTTACCTTATGGTTCTGGCATCAGTTTTAGGGGGTCTTACCCCCTGCCAGTGTCGATGAAGAAGTTTCTCTGTGAATGCAGGTGTCTGTGAATGGCCGATCTTCTAGATGGTCTCTGTTTCAACATGCAGCTTTACTGTGGGGTAATTTCACCTTCTTAATGAATCACCCAGGGACCCACTGTCCTCAAAAAAAAAAAGAAGAAAAACGGACAGCCAGAATTTGTCAAGAAAAAAAAATTTTTTTGAGACTAGGTCTCGCTATGTTGCCCAGGATAGTCCCCATCCAGCAGATTCAAGCGATCCCCAGCCTCAGCCTCCCAGGGAGCTAGGATTACAGGCACCCACCACCACGCCCGGCTGCTTTTCGAGACCAGGTCTCACTATTTTGTCCGAGGTAGTCTCCAACCTGTAAACTCAAGCAATCCCAGGCCTCTTGCCTCCCAGCACTTGGACAACAGGCACGCGCCACCACACCCAGCAGAATTTGATAAGAAATTTACTGAAAATAGCAGCGAAGATCTTGTGAATAAGTAATAAAATAGCCATCGGCCTTCCTTTTGGCCGGAACCGCCACCTTCCAGTAAGTTGCCAAAATGACCAACACAAAGGGAAAGAGGAGAGGGACCCGCTATATGTTTTCTAGGCCTTTTAGAAAACATGGAGTTGTTCCTTTGGCCACATACATGCGAATCTACAAGAAAGGTGATATTGTAGACATCAAGGGCATGGGCACAGTTCAAAAAGGAATGCCCCACAAGTGTTACCATGGCAAAACTGGAAGAGTCTATAATGTTACCCAGCATGCAGTTGGCATTGTTGTAAACAAACAAGTAAAGGGCAAGATTCTTGCAAAGAGAATTAATGTTCGTATTGAACACATTAAGCACTCTAAGAGCCGAGATAGCTTCCTGAAACGTGTGAAAGAAAATGATCAGAAAAAAAAGGAAGCCAAAGAGAAAGGTACTTGGGTTCAGCTGAAGCGCCAGCCTGCTCCACCTAGAGCACACTTTGTGAGAACCAATGGAAAGGAGCCTGAGCTGCTGGAACCCATCCCCTATGAATTCATGGCATGATAGGTGTGGGAAAGAAATAAAGAACTTAACTTGGACTATAAAAAAAAAAAAAAAATAGCCATCGGCTCCTTTCTTCAAGGCTCGCTGGACCCCAGGGTACGGTCCGCCAGGGGCTGCCCACCCAGGCGTAGGGCTCCTGAAAGGAGCTGTTCCAGCTCCAGCAAAGCTACAAGTCAGCACGTGCTCTGCACCCTCCCGCCCAAGAGCCAGGGTCACAGATGTCACTTGGCATCGAGGTGGCTCTTCCAAGAAAAGCAACGATAACAAGCTTCCGTGCCTTGCGCGCACCTGAAAGAGGCTCTTTCTCTGGTTTCTAGAAGCTTTATTTGCACTGAGCCGCTCCTTTCTCGTGTGGGTGACTAGACCAAGCAAGCATTCGCTAGCTGGAAGGAAGCACAGCGGTCAGACTCACAGACCTGCACCTGGACCTGGGCGCCTTGTCGTCCTCCAGAGGAAGAACGTCGAGGCCTCCTCACCCCAACCAAGGAGGACAGGCCTCACCCCAACTTGCGCCACCCCTTTGCTTTGTTCAGCTCAGCTCA
Source organism: Uropsilus gracilis (assembly GCA_004024945.1). NCBI lineage: Eukaryota > Metazoa > Chordata > Mammalia > Eulipotyphla > Talpidae > Uropsilus > Uropsilus gracilis. The sequence continues at coordinate 3,065 of PVHY01019327.1, forward strand.
AGCCAGAGCCCACCACGAGGCGGCAGAGATGATTAACACAAGCCCCTGTCTGCAAGGAAGTGGTGGGGAAAACAAGGACCGTGAGGTTCAAAGACAGCACTTAAAATCCCAAACCTGGACAAAGGCCATGAGAGGAGAAAGAGTCTGTCCTTCCGTGTCATCCAGTCACCATTTCACTGTCCCCTCCGAGGCTGCCTGCCTGGGGGCACGAATCTCTGCTCTAGACCCCTTCATGCTCTAGGAAGTTACATGTTAATCTGGAGGTGGTGTTCAGCAAAGAGAGAAATAATTTCTACCCAAAGCCGGGTGTAGTGGTGCATGCCTATAATCCCAAGCACTGGGAGGCAATAGGCCAGGGATCACTTGAGTTCATGAGTTCAAGACTACCCTGGGCAACATAGCGAGACCTGAGCTGGCCACGGTGGCGTGCGACTTTAATCCCAGCCTAGGACAGGAGGCTGAGATTGGGAATCGCTTGAGCCCATGGGTTCAAGACCTGGCTGGGGCAACACAGTGAGACTTAGACCCCAAAAATAGCTGGGCATGGTGGTGCGTGCCTGTGATCCCAGCTACCTGGGAGGTTGAGGCTGGGGATCACTTGAGTCCATCGGATCGAGACTATCCTGGGGCAACATAGCAAGACCTAGTCTCAAAAATATAATAATAATGATAATAATAATAATTTCTGCCCATTAGAAAAGCTAGCACCAAAGATGAATTTTTAATTGCTCCGTGGGACATTGACCAGTTTTGTAAGACTTTTAGGTGTGGTAAAATACACATAACAACATTTTACCTTCATAGCCAATTTTAAATGCAAAGTACATGAAAGTAGACTCCCACTGCTGTTCAGCCATCACCACCAACCAACCCCACAGCTCTTCTCACCTTGCAAAATTAGAACTCCATACCCATTAAACAAAAACTCTCCATGTCCCCTTTTCTAGCACCTGATGACCACATCCTGTCTCTGAATTTGATTACTCGAGGTAGCTCACATACATGAAATCACACAGTATTTGTCTCTGAATTGGCATATTTCATTCAGCATAATGTTCTTCAGGCTAATTCATATTGCAGCATGTGTCAGTTTCTTTACTTTTCAAGGCTGAATGATATTCCACAACACCATATACCACATTTTACATCTCCATTCATCCATCAATGAATAGTTGGGTTGCTTCTATCTTTAGGGTCCCAAGAATTGTACTGCCGTAAACACACAGATTTCTCTTGAGCTCTTGCTTTGAAGTCTTTTGGAATAGATGTGGAGGCTGGGCATGGTGGTGCATGCCTGTAGGTGGCAAGCTAGGAAGCCACGGCCAGGGCCAGGGATCAAGTCCTACCGGGGGCACATAGCGAGACTTAGTCCCAAAAAAATAGCTGGGTGTGGTGGTGCGCACCTGTAGTCCCAGCTACCTGGGAAGTTGAGGCTGGGGATTGCTTGAGTCTGTGGTACCCTGGGCAACATGAGCCTGCGGTTCCATAGGCAAAAAATAGTGAGACCTAGTCTTCAAAAAAAAAGGAATAGATGTGAAATCTAGCCATTTCACCGTGATGTGGAATGGCTAGATTACATGATAATTTATTTCTGACTTTTTGAGGGACCACCATTCTCTTTTCCACTGCAGCTGAACAATTTTGCATTTCAATCAGCAGTAGGCAAGGGAGCCAACTCTAAATTCTCATCAACAATTGTCATTTGGGCGCTTTTTCATCACAATGGGTACAAAGGGATAGGTCATTACAGGCTTGATTTGCATTTCCCGAGTGGCTGGTGATGCTGAGAATTTTCCCCAAGTGCTTGCTGGCCATCTGCACCCAACGTCTCTGGAGGAATGTCTGTTCAGGCCTTTGACCAGTTTTAAAATCAAGTGTCAAAGAATTTCGATCTAAAATGCAATCAGCGCACATAAAATCTCACATACATGCCCTCAAAAATAAAACTTAAAGATTGATAAGGACTGAGAGATTGACTTCTGTAAATGCATGACTCAAAGAAAACAAACTTTGTGAAGGAAGCCTTGTCACGGTTTCCAGAGACAAACATGAGGTAACCAGGTCAGGCTGGCCACACAAAGTACCGTGGATGGGGCTTTGCTTAGAGTCTGTGCTGTATTCTGTTCTGGCAATATTTTTTGTTTGTTTTTTCACATTTTTTACTGTTATGGTGCTTTATTATGAATAGAAAGATGGGTGATGACATAAAAATGATGAAAAGTTTTAAAATTTGATGAAATTATATATATACTCTATATAAAAAGAAATATAAATATAATTTTATATATACTCAATATTTATATAAAAAGAATTATATAATACATTCACATATACATAAGTGTGTATATAAATACTATTTTTTGTTTGTTTGTTTGTTTGTTTGTTTGTTTATTTATTTTAGAGACTAGGTCTCGCTATGTGGCCTGGGGTTGTCTCAAACTTGTGGACTCAAGTGATTCCTAGCCTCAGCCTTCCAGGTAGCTGGAATTACAGGAGTGTGCCACTGCACCCAGCTTAAATACATTTTTTTTAAACTCAAAAGAAATGCTAACAGTAGTTTTGTTAAAGAACTAGTAGCATAGGTATTTTTATCTTCTCTATTTTTCTAGACAATTAAAACTTTTTATATCACAATTTGTTTCTTCATTCTCCTTCAAGGGATGTTTAAGTTTATTCTGCTCTGGCATTTTTTAAAGTGAGTCTACTTTTTATTTTTAACAGACTCTAACTGTTCCATCCCCTCTTTATATCCCCTGCCCATAAATAAACCCAAACCCTGAATGAATTGCCTATAGCTATTACCAGTTGCATGTCCTGAACTATAACTCCTGTTACAAGCTCACCTTCTTACAATGTTGATCTGTTAAATGTCAAACCACAGCCATTTTGATAGTTGGCTATCAAGCAGCCATTTTGTTAAAAGTTAGGCACCTATCTGGGAAGGGGGATGCCAGCCAACCTTATATGGACATAAGTAAGGGCCCTGTCAGCCCAAAACCAACCATATATGGCATCATCGGCTACCAACCAGCAACGTCCCCTTACATGGCAAGACCAGAAGCCAGCCAATCCAGATGGGACTCGTACCCCCAACCCCCCAAACCCGGCACTATGGGATAAAAGGGGATCGCGTGGGGGGGGGGGAATCCTCACTTGCCCTGACAGAGCCACTGCATTGGTGACCCAGGCTAGTGCTAGACACTAGCTTAAGCTAGCAATAAACGCCTCTTGCCATTGTATCACCCGTGTGCTGTTGTTAATTTATCTCCTTTTTTAGACGGACACAGGCAGTTTGTATTTTTTGTAGTTCTCATATACTGGTGATTGAAACCCTTATCAAATACATGATTTGCAAATGTTTACTCCGATTTTGTGGATTTTTAAAAAATATTTTAACAGTTTATTTTGAAGGTCATCTTAAAAATGTTAAAGACAATCTGAGAAAATTGCACAGATTTCACTCATTAAATAAGTATGGTGATTAAATCAAACTTAAAGGAACGTGTTTTCTTCTGCAACTCCGGAATTAAGTTCTGTTGTCCTGCAGGTTCTTATATTTCCAAAAGGAGGGAGGGGAGGAAATCATGGCAATTAAAGCTGCCTCTTAATCATGTAAATCTACAGTAGAAACCAAATTTTTCTCTTCTTCCCAGTAAGTCAGTTTCGATTTTCAAACTGTGCCTTGTTTTTTTAAGAGGTATGATGCTAGAAATTCAGTGGGATTTGATGGTCTTTCCTTTGCAAGCACAGCAAGGCCCTGTAATAAAATGGGTACAACTGTCTGATCCAAGTAGGCACGAGTTGGCAAAGACTGGAGATCCACCTTCTGTTTTGATGACTTTTCTGCATTGATCTTCTCATTTTCTACTATCTCAGTGTTGTCTGTGAGCCCTTATTCAGAATGAGGATTTTCTGCAACCTGCGTCTATCCCTCCAACATCTGCTCTGGTTCCATGGCGCACCCTGCAGATCTATTTTGTGGATTCTGTTTCCATCCTGTTGATTGTGTCCTTGGGTACACAAAAGCCTCTCATTTTTATGAAGGCCAAATTAGAAATTTTTCCTTTTGTTGCCTGTATTTCTGGTGCCACCACCAAGGAGTCCTTGCCAAATCCAATGTTATAAGACTTTCCTTTTGTTTTCTCCTACGAGTTTTATAGTTTTCATGCTTACATGTAGGTCTTTGATCCACTTTAGTTAATTTTTGTATATGACATAAGAACCAACTTTATTCTCTTGCACGTCAGGATTGTTTCCGCAACACAATTTGCTTCAAAAAAAAAAAAAAAAAAAAGCCTTTTCCCCATGGAATGGTCAAAGATCATTTGACCATATACACAAGGGCAACTGGTTTTGCTTTTGACCTAGAAGTTTCACTCAAATATTTCTTTTTAAATGCTTGTAAACCCAGCTCTCAGCATGCTCTTTGAACCAGCTTTGCCAACTTACCCATCTCCCTACTTGTGTATTACTAAATATCTGACAAGATCCATTCCATCGTTCATGAAGTCAATTTTTCTGTTTGTCAAGGTTTGACCATTCATGCCCAGAATGCTGAGCCAAGTGGAGGTCACCTCCGGTTGAGCCATTCAAAGCCTTTTCATTGTGAGATCAGCCTTGTGATGAGTGGGTGGGCTCTGGGTAGGCAGGAACAGAGGAGTGGGCAGACCTCCTGGCTCCAGGGAGGGCAGGAAGAAGCGGCTCCTTCCCCCCATTTCCTCCTCTGGGATGTCTTACCCAACAAGTCTAGTGACCAGCGCAGATGACAAAGACTCTCTGTGGTCTGCAGTCCCTCTTCACAGCCCTCACCTCTGTAGGTCTCTGCTGTGCGCCATTTGCAAACCAGAAAAGTCATTGCAAATGAGATAAGGAAAACCTCTCCGTTCACCAGTTCCCAAAAAACTAGGGACTGATTTACTACAATGACCTTCTGTGACTGCAGTGGCACCGCTGGCTTCCCTAAATCAGAGATAGTGACCACCTGCCTACACTCCCCATTTCTCACTTATTCTTAGGCTCTAGAATGTTAATTGTCTCTCAGGTTTGTGTTTGTCTTCTTTTTTTTTTTTTGAGACTAGGTCTCACTGTTTTTGCCCATAGAACCACAGGCTCATGTTGCCCGGGGTACCACAGACTCAAGCAATCCCCAGCCTCAGCTTCCTACGTACCTGGGATTACAGGCACGCGCCACCACACCCAGCTATTTTTTTGGAACTAGGTCTCGCTACAGGCCCCAGGCAGGACTTGAACCAGGACCCCTAGCCCTGGCAGCTTCATAGGCTGAAGCTTACAGGCACGAGCCACCAAGCCCGACTGTGTTTGTCTTCTTAAAATTCAACAGACCCTCACCCTGTGTCCCTATAAATACCCCATCCTTTTGTTAATAAAGTTGCCTCCATTTGGCCCCTGGCTGTGGCTGGGTAAATAATTCATTTCTGTACCTTGCGTCTGGCAGCCAACAGGTCCCTGCTCATGGCTTCCCAGACAAGCAGGTGCACCCACATCCCCTGAGCCCCTGAGTCCCTGCTCCTGCTCCCTCCCCTGCTCCCCCCAATCCCCAGGCTACAAGAGCCACTGTTCCACAACCATACTGCAGCTTGTCCGATTCTGAGGTTCTGTGGTCACTGGGAGTTGTGTTTCCTGGCCGTCTCCCTCCCACTGCTGGGGCACCTGTGAAAAATCTCCCTGACGGGCTCTAAATGTCACCAGCATCCATCATGAGGCAAACAGCAAGCAAGCCCAAGACAGAGCAGCCATCTCTGTCAGCCCAAAGCGGAATTAATTCCAAAACGCGGAAGACAGAGAAGGAACCGTGATGTCTCGGGGCCTTCAGCTGTGACAGCGTCTCTCCAGCCCAGGCTGGCAGCAGGCCCCTCTTCTGGGCTCATTCCCTGCCCACGGGTCTTCCCACTGCACTCTCCACCCCCAACTTGGAGGGAAGGGTCCATTTTCAGAGCCAGGACTTGTTTCTGGAAGCTCTGGAAGCTTTAGGGCTGGGAAGCCACGTGGTTGGGCGCCCCAGGCCTTCCCCACTCAAGACCAGAGCATTATCTCCGCTCGGTGGCCACAGCTGCCTGCACTGCGTCTGTCCTTCCCTCCTCCCAGAGGAGCCACAGCAGACACCTGCACGCTGCAAAGACCCGGGCCCCTGCCCACTGCCCCCGTCCTGAGTGACAGCTGTCCAGATCCTGGACCCACGCCCCAGCCCCTCAGCTTCAGCCCAACCTTATCACCTTAGGTCTGCAGGGCTCCCTCAGGGGCTGAGCACAGAGGGAGGGAGATGGGAGAAGTGGCCTGCCCCTCACAGGTCCAGCCCCAGGCCCACCGGGCCCCCAAGCCTCCCCCTTCTGTATCCCCTCCCCGCCCTACAGGCAACAAGATAGAACAAGTCACTCAACTTCTCTAAGCCTCAGTCGACACATCTGTATAAGGGACCTAGTAAGAAAAAGCTGCTGGGTGGCACATGTAAGATACATGCGCAACACCTGGCAGATATCAAGCCTCAACAAGCATTAAGTATTGGCAAGTCTCAAGCCTCAACAAGCATTAACTATTGCTCGAGGGCTGAGTGGCTTTTGTCCTGTTTTGTGAGGATGAGTGTATGGAAAACACAGGGCAAGGGGGGGGGGCTTGCTCATTTCCCTAGACATTGTCGTCTGATGGATGCCTCCTCCAGCTCACAAAGGAGCCTTGTCCAGAAGTGATAAACTGCTGTCTCCTTCAAGGAATTGTGCTGCTGTTTCCACCTTGAAAGATGGGATTAGATTCAGCTGACGCCCCCTGGCAATTAAAAAGATCAATGGGACATAAGTCTCCATGCTTCCTGCTGTCTCCTGGGGGAAGCGCTGATGGTCCAGATTAATGTGGCAATTGATTTACCGGGAACCTCTGACAATACATGGACCAGCCTCCCCACTGCCTGGAGAGAGCAGCCCTGGGCGGCTACTTGGGCCTGGCTCTCAGCGGGTGTTGCCAGGCTGGCTGAGCGCAGCAGTGAGGAGCTGCTGCTTCCATCAGGAACAGAGCAACCATGACCTCTGGGAGAGCGACCCTCCTTGGAGTCCCAAGACACAGTCACTTCCAAATTCCATGCCCTTGATCTCTCAGGCTTCCTCTCCAACATGGGGATGGGGCACCCTCACAGATGCATGTGGGTTAATGTGCGTGGATGGCTGCACCTTGTTGAAAGCTGATTGTTCACGGCCAGGCATGGTGGCGCATGCCTGTAAGTGGCAGCCTAGGAAGCCGCGGCCAGGGCCAGGGATTGCAGTTCGAGTCCCACTCAGGTCAACGTAGCGAGACCTAGTCCCCAAAAAAATACCTGGGTGTGGTGGTGCGCACCTGTCATCCCAGCTACCTGGGAAGCTGAGGCTGGGGATGGCTTGAATGTGTGACAACATGAGCCCGGGCAACATGAGCCTGCGGTTCCACAGGCAAAAATAGTGAGACCTAGTCTCAAAAAAAAAAAAAAAAAAGCTGATTGTTCAGCTTTAGAGTAAGCACGATGTTCTTGACTAGCAAACTAGTCAGGTGTCTAGAGATCGTAGCAGTCAAGTTAGGAAGACTTAGGCCTTCCACTCCTGTGGATACTGGGGACTGCTGTGCCCGACCAGCATGCTGGCAGGAGAATAACACACAGAGGAAGAATCTACCCAAAGGACAGAAAAACACTAATTCAAAAAGACACTTTACCCGGATGTTTATTTTTATTTTTATTTATTTTTATTTATTTTTTTTTTTTGAGACTAGGTCTCGCTATTTTTGCCTGTGGAACCACAGGCTCTCGTTGCCCGGGGTACCATAGACTCAAGCAATCCCCAGCCTCAGCTTCCCAGGTAGCTGGGATGACAGGCGCGCACCACCACGCCCAGCTATATTTTTTTGGAACTAGGTCTCGCTATGGGCCCCAGGCGGGACTCGAACCGCAATCCCTAGCCCCGGCCACTTCATAGGCTGAAGCTTACAGGCACGAGCCACCGTGCCTGGCCCTTACACGGATGTTTAGTGCAGCACAATTTATAATAGCTAAGATATGAAAACAACCCAAATTCCCCCAAATTGACAAATGGTTGAAAAAGCTGTGGTCTATGTACACAATGGAATATTACGAATCGATCAAAGAAGACAATCCTACGTCATTCTCAGCAACATTGATGAAACTAGAAGGAATCAAGTTAGCAGAAATAAGCCAGAAAGAAAAAGAGAAATGCTGGATGATCTCACTTATATGAGGGATATAAGGAAAACAAACACATGAACAAGAAAACTATAAAACTGTCAGCTGGGTATGGTGGTGCACGCCTGTTTTCCAAGCACTGGGAGGCAAGAGGCTTGGGATTGTTTGAGTTCATGGGTTCGAGACTACCCCGGGCAACATAGTGAGACCTAGTCTCGAAAAAGTAGCCGGGTGCAGTGGTGGATGCCTGTAATCCCAGCTACGTGGGAGGCTGAGGCTGGGGATCACTTGAGTCCACAGTACCATGGGCAACTTGAATCTGCAGTACCCTAGGCAACATAGCAAGACCTAGCAACATAGCAAGAAGACCTAGTCTCCAATATATATACTGGAGACTAGGTCTTGCTATATATATGTATGTATGTATAAAACTGTCAATAGAACTGAAGCATAGAGCAAGAGAGGGGAAGGAAGGCAAAATCAGGGGAGGGATGGGCATAAGAGATTAAGATGGTTCACGGGTGATAAGGTAGTGGGAGAACCTCGGGGTAGACAGTGATATATATGTAGATGTGTGTGTGCAATCAATAAAAAAATTTAAATGAAAAGAAATATACAGAGGACGAGTTGAGAGGATCAGCTCCTGTGAAATTTCCAAAGGGGGCGCCTTCCCTAAGGCAGCAGAACACACGTGTGCCAGCTGTTTCTGGGCACAGAGAAGAAAAGACATCCTCGAGTTCTGAATAAGCCTTAGTCCTGAGGGTTTGGAGTTTCTCTGCCCCCCTCCCCCCACCACCGCCTGGCCCCCTCGATTGCATCCACCCAGAAGCAGCTCTGTCCCTGACAAGGGAGGGGAAAGACAGATGCCCACTGCTGGGACCGGGGGGCTCCGGGCAGGGCCACGCAGGCAGGTTGAGATTAGAACCAATCGCTGGCCTGAGAACTTTCTCTTCCCAGAAGAGCATAGTTGTATTTCCATTATCTCTAGCCTATTCCCTGTGCAAACACAAGCTCCTCTAGAGTGAGCAGCTCCATCCAGTTTACTGCTGTTCTAGCAGAGGACCTGGCCTGGGAGGGTGAGAATCGATAGAGTGATGGCACTAGACTACAGGGGAGGGGAGAGGTATGGAGTTGGGGGGCAAGCTGATGCTGAGGTGGCTGTACCCAGTCCCCCCCCGCCAGGGGCACACAGCACGGCTGACTGCACCCAGCTCTTTGTCAGAGTGAGGAAGGACACAAAGAAAGACGCTCTCCATGCTGGACGAGGGACCGTGGTTGTCCATCCTGAGATCCTCTCCCACGTCCAGCAAAAGCCCCTTTGCCAAAGCACAGGCAACGTTCTCTCGCTGCCCAGCTTCCGCTATATCCAGAGGCTTTCAAAACAGATACAGAAAGTGGGGTGTGGCCTCCTCGAGCTCCCACGTAACTAAAGCCAGAGAGTGTCCATCTCTTAGGCTTGCCTACACAAGGCCAGTCCAGCTGCTCTGGGAAGAGTTCACTGAACAGGGTCGCAGCAGAGGGGTCTGCTGGGGGGGGGTCACTGTGACTGGAGGTTAGATGCCTGGAGCACTCGTGCTGCAAGCTGTTATGGGTGCAGGAGGCCAGGCCACATGGATTTTGCAGCGTTGTCACTGGAAGCTGAGTCCCTGCGATGACTGGGCTGCTATGAGCACCCCGGTGTAATATTTATTTATTTATGTATTTATGTATTTATTTATTTATTTATTTACTTACTTATTTATTTATTTGTTTGTTTGTTTACTTATTTATTTATTTACTTATTTATTTACTTATCTATTTATTTTTTATTTTATTTTATTTATTTATTTTTTTGAGACTAGGTCTCGCTATTTTGGCCCATGGAATCGCAGGCTCTCATTGCCCGGGGTACCACAGACTCAAGCCGTCCCCAGACTCAGCTTCCCAGGTAGCTGGGATTACAGGAGCGCACCACCACGCCCAGCTATTTTTTTGGAACTAGGTCTCGTTACGGGCCCCAGGCAGGACTCGAACCGCGTTCCCTAGCCCCGGCCGCTTCATAGGCTGAAGCTTACAGGCACGAGTCACCATGCCTGGCCCTCTATTTATTTATTTTTGAGACTAGGTCTCACTATGTTACCCGGGGTAGTCCCAATCCCGCGAACTCAAGCAATCCCCCACCTCATTCTCCCAGGTAGTCGGAATTACAGGTGCCTGCCACTGCACCCGGTTGCTTTTTCGAGACCAGTCTTGCTGTGTTGCATGGGGTAGTCTCGAATCCGTGAACTCAAGCAATCCCTGGCCTCTGCCTCCCAGTGCTTGGATTACAGGCGCATGCCACCACATCCGACTTCCAATGTCATTTTAAAACATCCGTCTCCATCAAGTAATAGTGTTGAAAACCAGTTACCTCCATTTTTTAAAAGTCAAAAAATAATTTTAAAGTAAAGTCCTTCTCCCCTAAGTTGGTGAATTCCAAGACCCTGGTGACTGTCTCATTCAAACATGGCTCTGTGAGGCCCCAGCAAGAACAGAAACAGCTTTCAAAGGTCTGGAGTGTGCAGCGGTGCCAGGCATGGAGCCAGGGTTTCAACACATGCCAGCTCATGGGGTTTTCACACCCCCGTGAGGTAGGTACTTACTCTTATCTTTCATTGATAGTGGGAAAACAGACCTCGAGGTGTTTTGTCCAAGGTCTCACAAGAGGGTAAGTCAATGTTGTGGTAGAGATAAGCTCTTGAAGTTTCTGGCGGTCGACCAGAAAGCTCTCTGCTCTGCTCTGCCTGGCAGATGGAGAGAATTAGGCGGGTTCACCCATCTTCACACTGATCTCTGAAGGGAGGGCTGCTAACAACCTACTAAGCCCATAACTTGTGAAATAAAGACACAAAGCTATTTCACTGATCCAGGATTTTCCCAGGACCGGGCAGAGACTACTGGCACTGGAACACACCGTGCCCCCATAGCATCTCTGAAACCTACCTGGGGCTGAAGGGCACAATTGGGGTAGAAAGTAAGGCCTCACGAAAGCAGCTGCGAACCCACATTCCACTGAAAGCCCTGGTGCACAGGCCTGCGTTACAGACACACTTTAATAGAGGTAATTTGTTTTCTGTTCATTTTCAAGCACTTATTTCATTTACACAAGTCCAAGGCCAATGAATCTTGGCATTAAGGCTGATCTGGCGTGTGAGATAGACAGTCTAATTAAGGGGCTGGGTATTTTATCAGCTCCTTTAAATTTTCTTTTCTCTGGTCTACAATTTTTTAAAGGGGGTTGATCTTTTTTTTATTCATAAAGGCTTTTTTCCCATTTGTCACGGCTGCATTAACTGGGCATCTAATGAAGACTTGGATCCGGGAGTCTGCATCTCATTTATCCTCAAGAGCAAAATTCATAAAGCAGCAGGAAAATCGCTTGCTGCTTGGAGCTTCTGGAGCCTACTCCTGGGTCACCTAAAATATATTTAGTTTGTGTCTTTTAGAAACGGGGCTCATCTCTAAGCTTTGGGAGACAGCATCCAGCTTCACGTCCATCCTCTGACAGCCTGCGCCCACCTCATGGTTCTGCTGCCCATCTCATGGATCAGAGGACATGGAAGAGAGTGGTTAGGCATCTGTTCCATTCATTCTCTTTACATGCCTTTACTGACCCTTCAGGGCTATAAAACAGACTCAAAGAGGGGCCAGGCATGGTGGATCGTTCCTGTAAGCTTCAGCCTATGAAGCGGCCGGGGCTAGGGATCACGGTTTGAGTCTCGCCTGGGGCCCATAGCGAGACCTAGTTCCAAAAAAATAGTTGGGCATGGTGGCCTGCGCCTGTAATCCCAGCTACCTGGGAAGCTGAGGCTGGGGATCGCTTGAGTCCATGGTACCCCGGGCAACGTGAGCCTGCGGTTCCACGGACAAAAATAGTGAAAAAAAACCCAAAAACAAAACAGACTCAAAGATGTCACAGTGCAGTGGACTTGCCAGTGGTCGGTACAAGAAGATCTCAACCAAGTACGCGCATCAGGAGGGGGCTGCAAAGATGACCCCTTTTATGCTCTGTCCTTACGGAAGATTTTCTCTTCCGTTAGGTCCATCAAAGGTCTGTGACACCATAGACGTTGATTGACTAGGGGCTTGATGGATAAATGAGTGGATTGATTTCTTCTCAGGGCTGGCACAACAAGCTGAGTGACTTCAACAACAGAATTTTATTGGCTCCGTTCTGGAGGCTGGAAGTCCTAAATTGATATGTTGGCAGGGCTGGGTTTTTTGAGGGTAAGGAGGGAAGGATCTGTTCCAGCCCCCCTCACCCCCAGCCCCAGGCCATCTCTGTCTCTTTACATTGTGTTTCCTTCACAAGTGTCTCTCTGTCCAAACTTCCCCTTTTCATAAGCACCCCAGCCATACTGAGGAAAGGTTCTCCTGGAAGACCTCCTTTTTAACTTGACCACCTCTGTAAAGACCCTGTCTCCAGATAAGGTCATGTTCTGAAGTCCTGGAGGGCTAAGACTTCAACACATGCATTTCAGGGAGACACAATTGAACCCATATCAATGAATGGCCCTGAACTTGGTTCCCGCCAAGTTCTAAGACAGCACACTAGCTGGGCTCTGGACAGAAGATGAAGACTTCCAAGTTCAAGTTCTAAACTGACTACTTTCCCAGCTTCAGGTTTCTTTTTTTTTTTTTTTGAGACTAGGTCTCGCTATTTTTGCCCATGGAACTACAAGCTGAACGTTGCCCAGGGTACCACAGACTCAAGCAATTCTTAGCCTCAGCTTCTCAGGTAGCTGGGATTACAGGCGCGTACCACCATACCCAGCTGTTTTTTTTTGGAACTAGGTCTCACTATGGGCCCCAGGCAGGACTTGAACCGGGATCCCTAGCCCTGGCTGCTTCATAGGCTGAAGCTTACAGGCACGAGCCACCGTGCCCGGCCCCCAGCTTCAGGTTTCTTTGTTAAGAGAATAAGAGATCCCTGTGTTTCTAGGTTTGTATAGAAGAAGGGAGAAAGGCGGAGACAGTGTAGTTGGGAGGTTCATGGGGATACTCTACCTCCTGCAAGCAGGGTGACCTTAAGCCCGTGTACATTTTCTGGATCTCAGGGCTTTTGTTCCTCTAAGGGAACAGTGATAGCAGTGACCTCAAAAAGTTCTGAGGATTCAGACAGCCATGAACTACCTCCATGAATGAAGGATGCTACTACTGCTATGATGGGGTGTCACAGGTCTAGAACTCAGCTCAGCATCCCCTGTCAGAAGGCAGGGGGACACCCACCCCCAAGGTCTGTCCCCAGTACCTCAAAGGACCTAAGGTGATTCAGCCAACAAGACACTTGGGAACCTTGAAATATGCCTTCTCCTTCTCCACCCCTGCAACCCCACCTCATTCTATTCAGTTCTTTCACAATCATGTCAGTAAGGCTAGGATTTTAGGTGATTTTTTCCTCACTGTATTTTGTAATGTTTGTACCATAGAAAAATGCAGCAGGCCGGGCGTGGTGGCATGCGTCTTTAATACCAGCCTAGGGAGTGAGGCCGAGGCTAGGAATCACTTGAGTCTGCAAATTCGAGACTACCCCAGGCAACATAGTGAGACCTAGTCTCAAAAAATAGCTGGGCGTGGTGGTGCGCACCTGGGAGGCTGAGGCTAGGGATCACTTGAGTCTGTGGGCTCGAGACTACCCCAGGCAACATAGCTAGACGAGTCTCAAAAAAAAAAGAAAAAAAAATGTAGCAAGACATAACTATGTCCCTTATTTAGCACAGCTTCTCAGATAGTCTGGCCCAGGGAGCTGGTGCACAGCTGGAGGTCGGTAGCCACCTGTTGCCTCATTGGAGGGTAGGGAATTTGAGGAAACCAATGGTTTCCTTGCTCAGGTTTAAGAAGTTGATCTATTGATTCCCACAGTGCCCCAGCTCCTTTTGCATAATGTACCTTGAATAATCCTTCCTATATCCTGGTGAGCTTCCTGAGGTGCCAAAGTCCATAGGTAGGCAGCGTCCAAGCCAGAGTTCAGTTCTATTCCTGTCAACCCCAAAGTACCAGTCATTACACCCACTCAGGCTGCACCTACTGAAAGGCTGAGCCTCCTCCCTTCCTCTTACTTGGGATTCGCCAGCTTTGGCGGGTTTTCTGCGACCCTGTTGCCCCCTGGTGGCACATGAGGGTCAAGTCCCCAGTCAGTTTGGTGCTCATTCCAACACAAGCCTGTGGCCTTAAACACAAGCCTGTGGCTTTAGCAAGCACTTGAGTGAACTGTGGGGTTGGTCCTTTGGCACCCAGAAGAGAGCTAAATTCTCTACCAGAAATACACTTCTTAAATGGATCTCCCAGGGAGGATTCTGCACCTAAAAGTTCGAATAAGAGGAGTTAGGATCATCTGGGCTAACAGCAGTGAGAGGTCCTACAAAGGCCAGCTTCCCT
>PVHY01019328.1:0-27602 GCA_004024945.1 Uropsilus gracilis
AAGCCTGGGCCCCAGTGACTGGGTGCGTATCAGCCAGAGGCCTGTGTGGCTGCAGGGTTCGGGGGGCAGAGACAAAAGCCAGTTTGGGGGGGGGCAGAGACAGAAGGCGAGGTGGGGAGGTAGGCAGTGTTTTGAGAACCAGGGGAAGGTGTTCGGAATTCACTTGAAACACAGTGTTATTTCTCTCTCTGCCCTTCCTTTCAAATCCAACTTCAGGCTGGTGCCTTGTCTCTCCTGTCTCACAGCTTAGCGTGGGCACTTGAACCTGGACCAGATCTGGATTTCTGTTCCCAGGGGTCAGTGGGAAGGACCCACGGCTCTTTCCTCTGCTGCAACCCAACACGCAACTAACTTCCAACTGCAGACACTCATCTTCCGAGAAGCCTGTCTTCCTCCCTTTGCCTGGCCTGGTCGCTGCCTCTTTCTGGAAGCTCAGCCTTTGGCTTCCAGGACTGCAGGTGAGTCTTGCATAGTCAGCATTTCTTGTGGGACCATAGACTTCATCTCTCCAGTGAGGCCTGAAGTTCTTCTGATACTGGGATGAGAGGGGGCAAAAGCCACTAACCAACAAACCACAGGTCCCTTCACCCACACGTAGCAGTTGCCACTCAAATGCAGTTCCACAACAGAGTTTTATTAAACAAGGGAATTCAGCAGAGAAAACAAAAAGTCCTCAAAGCCATCTTACCCAGGTCACCATTCTTAGTCCCAAAGGTCCCAAAGACACATGTCCAAGATGGTGCCCTTTGCCCCTCCAAACCTGAGGCAGGCAATCTGCAAAGTCCAGTCTTTCTCTGGCGGCTTCGCTTGGCTTCTTCTCCAGTGTTCTGCGCTGCTGCACTTTTCCAAGGCTCTTTAAATTTCTTCCACAATTGCTGATGCACAAATCAGCTTTCCAGATCCTTGATCATCACCAGGTACCAGCTCACTATGCTGCCTTGCTGCGGTGCCACACTCTCCACACTGGCCACTCTTCTGCTGGTCACCATGACTCCTCACCAGCTCCAACTCACTCTTCAGGGGGCTTCCCCTGGCCAGGCCACATGGGCCTGTTCTCTCAGTCCACCATTCTCATCTCCTTCCTTTCCTTTTCTTGTTTATTCTTCTTCACTCCTCCCTTCCTATCTACCTTTTGGCGCGTCTCGCTTCTTCTTGTGGGTCTTTCTCTCAGACCCCACCCACCAGGGTACTCTGACGCCAACAATTTTTACCTGTCGTTCACAGCCCTGTATCACTTCAAAGAGAAACTCCACTCCTTCAGCTACCGAGTGCACCCAGCCTCCCCTGTCCATGCTACTGAAGTATCCATGCTCCTCCCCCACGGGTGACACCACCTTCCTGTTTTACCTTCCGTATAGCCTTACCACCATCTACATTTAACTGTTTTGTTTTTTTTTAGTCTAGATCTCGCTATGTTGCCCAGGGTAGTCTTGAATCCGTGAACTCAAGCGATCCCAGGCCTCATGCCTCCCAGTGCTTGGAGTACAGGTGCGCACCACCACACCCGTAGATTAGCCGGTTTGCTTGGTCACTCTTCTCAACAAGAATGCAAATGCCGGCAGAGCAGGGGGACACATCTGTCTTCTCAAGGGCCTGCAGCAGGGCCTTCCCCGGGGAGCAGCTCCCTGAGCCAGTGACCCACACTGCAGACTTGGCCTCCCACGCTGGCCTCGTCAGAACCACCAGTCAGGTGAGCCTGGCTGCCCCCCACGGAGGAGAAACTCTGCTCTAGAGAGACATTTCACGCCTTGTCTCGACTCTTGGAACACAGATGGAGGGGACCTGCCAAAGGGCATCTTCTTGGGTCAGTGGCAAAATCATTACTGCCCTGTTGTGTAGCTGTGGTCTTTCCCTGGGGTCTCCACCAGAGGTGGAGGGTTCTGGAGGGGTGGAGACAGCTGCCCTGGGGAAGACGCAGCCCCCCCCCCCAAGGGGTGACTTCATTCATTTCAGCCAGCTCCCCTTTAAGTGACCATTGGCAATCCGCTGGAACTCCAGCAATGACCCGCGGGGTTAAGAGGAAACGAATGGCGTGTCAGCGAAGGAGTCTGCTCGGTCAGCTCGGACACTGCCCCCCACGCCCACCCCCGGCTCAGGACGATGTGGTTTATATTAGTGACCTGGAGAAAGTTCATGCCCCCTGGGAAGAGTATGTCCATGAAATGGCGGAGTGAAGAATGGTTTATTTACATCCCGCCTGTCAGGAGCCTTTAGGGGCCTTTGATGTAAAACACACCAAGAGGCCTTGGGTCGTCCTTATCTCCACAGAGGAGAGAAATCAGACATGAAGGATGGAGGGCTGAGGCGCTGGGTGCTGGGCTCCAGGGTCTGAATGGTGAAAACAGACCATGGCTGGGGGCGGGGCGAGCAGAGCTCAGCAGGGGCCTTTCTCTGGGCACTTTATTTCCTTTTCTTTCTCTAACTTCTTCGCTGGGCACCCCGACCTCGACTCACATCCTACGAGTCACCCTGGACTGTGATTCCACAGGTCATGCCAGAATGTTCCTGAAGTAATGTCCTGGCTATCTGTAATCTAAGGGAAGACGGTGGGTAGTGGCTACCCCTCAGGTAGCGAACCATGAAGCATCCTTTAGAGGTCTTTGGTAGTAGGAGGCATGTTTCTTTGAGAGAACAAAAGACCAAGACCCCAGATGATCCCCCAATTGCCCAAGACAAAGGATCGTTTGCAAACAGGCAACCTCCCAGCTGACTCCAACACACAGCTGTATTTTGTTTGGCTGTAGAGAGCTGAAAAACTTTTGAATAGTTGCTAATATTTGACATTAAGATTTCAATTTCACATAAAAAATTGGATTTCTGCTTTCTTTTGAAAGATGGGAGACCTGGAAACATGAGGCCCGTCATCTGTCATAGCAAAGGGGCAACGGTGGAGAGGTCACGTTCTGTAGTCACTGCAAGGGACTCACTCTTGTCGCCCCAAATGGTATTGTGCACTGCTGTCACATAGCACTGTGTTTGAGCCAATCTTTCCTTTATTCCTTGTCCACTTTATGCATGGTTTAGATCAATCATTTCATCCCAAGTCTTTGAATGTTGGTGTTTTCATCAGTGAAATGGGGATTAAAAACCAACTTGAAAGGATTGTGGTGATGTTTATTAGTGACATCACAAGGTTTAGCCTAGTACCTGGCATATCAAAAATTCAGTAAATGTAGTGATTATCTTACAGAGACATCAATTTATGTCTTCCACTCAGTAAAACCTCTCTGGTTTTGAAGCTAAATTATTCAAAGTGACGCTTGAGAAAAAACTCCCACATTGCTTTATTGATGAAGGTTCCTCTGAGATCAACAATACTCTGAAAAAGCCTGGATTTTGGAGTGCTAAAGGTTCTTTGCAAACTCTGACTCCAAATATTCTGCCTTCTGTGATGAGAAGCTAGGAATCATTGAGTACCTTAAAGGTAAGTTCTTGGCCAGAAATGCATCTGGCTAAGAATGAAAAGATAGAAGATAATATTCCATGAAAGCATATGATCATATGCTCCAGGAACTCTAAACTCTCCTGTGGAAAAATGAGGCAAGGAGAGCAGTAGTTGGCCTAATGAGTGATGACCCTTAACGAGACACAGGTGGCCGCCAACACTACATTTACCAGACATTCTATTCACCTTCCTTACTTTGTAATTCTTCCTGTGCTGCTTCCCAGGGCCTTATCTGCAGCCTGGGAGTCCAGAAGCAATGGTGCTTGCTGTAATTTGATGTGTGGCTATAAATAACCTTTGCTTAAATGCAAGAAACAGGTTGATTTGATTGGAATGAATTCTGCACTGAGAATAACATCAGCTCTTAATTATTTTTCCCACACTCTTTCCTGACTAGAAACATCTCTGTCCTTCTAGATATCTGTTTTCCATCACTGCTGCTGTGGGTGCTTAACCTGGGTAAGTTAGACTGGTATAGACTGCAAGTAACAGACAGATAAAATATCTTTTGTTAACTCATTGACAGACCTGGCATAGATTCAATTCTTTCCTGCCAACAAGGCTCAAGTTTTCATGGATGACTGAACTGTATTTCTTAGGGGCATGCAGAGGAGAAATCTAGAATAAAATTTTAGGCATAGAGAGTAAATTACTCTCACATTAAACCTTCCTTCCACAGCACAGATAAAATCCTATGTTGAAAAGGAACTGATCACTGATGGAAGAATTATATTGGAGGTTCATTTTGACCCTTTCTATTGGAGAAGGAAAGCTATGATGTGAATTTGTTGACATCCATCAAGAAATATGGAGGGAATCTCCATGAACTTGTATAATGTGGATGTATAGCAATAGAATAGCAACTAGATAAGCAGGAACTTGCTCTATTTGGTATCTGTGGTATCTGAAGCAGTAACTGTCACAAGAAATCAGACCCACTCTTAAGGAAGGTTTCTCAGCTGTGTTTTTTTTTTTTTTTTTGAGACTAGGTCTCTCCATTTTTGCCCCTGGAACCACAGGCTCTTGTTGCTCAGGGTACCACAGACTCAACCAATCCCCAGTCTCAACTTCCCAGGTAGCTGGGATTACAGGCACGCACCACCATACCAGCTATTTTTTTGGAACTAGGTCTTGCTACGGGCCCCAGGTGGGACTCGAACCGCAATCCCTAGCCCCGACCGCTTCATAGGCTGAAGCTTACAGGCATGAGCCACTGTGCCCAGCCTCTCAGCAGTGTTCTAATAGCTAGAACAATACCTGAATCTATAATAACAATTATAAAAGGAACAAAGTAAATGTATAAATCATGAGGGAATAAAAGGCGAGGATCTGTGGTTTATTTCTCAACATTTAATTCCTACCTGTCAATATCTACCACTTGGGCAGAGAGAGTGCACCAACTCCCTCAGAGTTGGTGGAGCCCTGTTGGTTGGGGGAGTCCTGCCAGAGTACTGGCAAGTGGTAGTGGGGGTGGGGGGAATAAGAGGGTTGGGGGTGTGGGGTGTGGGGAGTGCATTAGTGCAACATTAACTCCTCTCTGGACTACTCCACTCATTAGGAACAAAAGCTGGGTAAATAATGCAACAGAAGAAATTGAGGAGAACGATATGAGTAAGAGCCCTGCAGACACAGGGCTTAGGCCCGGGCTAAGGAACACAGGACTGTGAGACCAACCATGGAGACAATAGCTGGTATTGTTCCAACACCATGGCCATTGGCGAGGCCAAAGAGCCAGAATTGTGGCTTCAAGAGATCTTCAGCCAAAGTGTGGTGCACACTCCTCTGGACAGAGGGAGGACAACCACAGAAACAAGGCCACGGCCTGACAGCTAAGCAGCTGCCCATGAACAGGGAAAACAACCAGACCAACCTTCAGTCAACATATCTCTCAGGGACCTCTCTCAAACAACAGTATGGAAGAGACACACAGAATGGAGGAACTGGTACTATGGGATTCCAAACAAGCTTGGAAGGTGGCTCGATGCAAGCTAAGACTGGAAATATCTGAAGCACGGATCACTGCACCCTTGGAACACTGAACCTCACCTAGGATATGAACAATGCTCCAGAGGGAAAGAAAGGGAAAAAATGACTTAAGGGCTAAATGGAACAACAAGCAGTAAAGAGAAAGGAGAGGGAGTAGCCAGAAGGGGCATGGGAGGATCATTCCCAAGGGGATCAACAACCATGTGTGGAGGAACAAATGTGTGATGCTAAAGGTATATAACCAATTAAAAAAAAAAGAATCATTTAGAACCTCTACATTTTATGTGCAAATGCTAAAAACAAATAACCTACTAGTTATATCAAAAAGAGAAACAAACAAGAAAAAAGAAGATTTGAGGAGATAATCTCTTAGAATATTCCTACAGTGGTGAAAGATATTCATCCACAGATTCAAAAAGTTTTTGAAAACCTCAAACAGAATCAACACAAAGACAGCTCTATCTAGAAATACCATGGTAAGATTGTTGAAAATTAAAAACAAAAAAGAAAAATCTCTTAAAGAGTTAGAAAGAAAACTCATATTACCTTCAAAGAAGCAAAAATTAGTCTGGTAACTGACTTCAAAATAATAAAATGATATAGAGCTGAAAGAAGTATAAACTCAGAATGCCATGCCCTGTGAAAATATTTTTCAAAAATCAGAGAAAAAAGGTTTTCAAACAAAACATGAACAAATTAATTGCCAGCAAATCTTCAATAAGAGAAATCTTAAAGAAAAATTTTAAGACAGAAGGAAAATGATCCCAGAGGAAGACCCAGAATTGTAAAAATAAAGAGTAACAGAAGTATTGCTATCCAAATGTGTGTCATAATAAATGAATATTGACTAACTCATGTAATATATTTATAGAATGAAAATGCAGGACAACATTACCAGAAAAGTTGGAAATGGTATAAACAGGGTAAAAGTTTTCTAAAGTTTTAGCATTATATGGAAATTGGTAAAAATAACAGATTATACTAAGTATGGATGCATTTTTCACCTGTAAATGACCACTAAATACATACAAAAATATCCATACCTGACAATCTAAGAAAAATGGAGTAATAAATGATTTATTATTTAATAAGTAAAGATGTGTTTTTTTTTAAAGAAGCAAGCATGAAAGAGAGAAAAAGAATAAATGGGTCACATGTAAAATAAATGGCAAAATGGTAGATTAAAAACCCGAATATATCATTCAGCTAGTAGGGTGTAATGCTGGAGGTTGAAATGGATCCTTGGTGAGTTTCATGTTAGGCAGTGGATGAAAATGTTACTTGCACACCAAAATCTATTTCCTCCGCTTCCTGAACACATGACCAGATCACTTACACAGCTCCCCTTACAGATCTGAGTATTCAAATACCTCAGTTCTGTGGGTTGAAGTGATTTATGCCACTACTACCAGTCTTGACCCATAAAAACCTTTCATATGATTTTCTTTGTTTCATTTTCACCCATAGGTCGATGGGATGTTAATATCTACAGTTACTTCAGAAGATGTTTGTTAAAGGTAAAACCTTCATCAGTATAGATCTTTGACTGAATGGAGTTTCCCCCACACTCCCACACTCAGCCAATTGGCTATTATACACTTTCACTATATCAATTTGTTTACCTGTCTCAGAAGCTTTCTTTAGTATTACTTTAATATTAATGAAAAGTAACTTTGATGTTAATGAAAGTACCATACCATTTCCTACAAGTTATCCCCTACATTCTATGACATCCTTTAACTTGTATTACATACCAGTGGTCTAGAAAGCAAAGGGCAAACTTTGGTAGCGGGCTAACTCTACTACCGAAAAAAGTAGATTGCCTGCTGGGATTTGGACAGCCCAGAGAATTGAAAACTGTCAACTAAATAGTCACTAATCACTCTACAGTCACTGGGAAGAGATTTCATTGCAATTCTATTTGTGATCCCTCCTCCTCACCCTGAACCCCTTTCCACAATTCTAAAGTGATGGCAGAGACTGGGGATCCTTCTCTTACTACTATTAAAAAGCTTTATCCCATAGTGAGTGTGCTTACGTGTCCCTTTTAGAGCTGTTTTCTGCAATGGGGTCAACATATTTTTCCACAAAGCACAAATCCTGGAATTCTGACTAACTCTAGCATCATGTCTTAAGAGGCTTGAAATAGTTTTACTATCTGGTCCCAGGAATGTAGGCCTCCTGATTTCAAGTAATTCATCTCCTAGGGGGTGTTTTTGTGTTTCTCTTGGTCAACTATACAGTCATCTCATTCTACAGCCAGGAGCAATTTATTTCCCTGAAACCATCCAGCTTGTAAGTTTTGCTTTCCAACCAGGAAGGGTGTTGGGGTGAGCAGTCCTATCTGACACAGACTTACTCATGATTGCATTAGGGAAATAGTTTCTTGTCATCCTATTCAAACATGAATTTGGCAGCTGGAAAGGTCTTCAGTTTGGTTTGCAAAAGAGCAATGGAGGATAAGGATGTTGTCCAGCCTGTGTGTAACCCTGAGTACCCGCCTTTTATTATGCAATAAGACGAATGCATACAAGTGGGACTCTCAGCATCCCAAAGCATGCATGCCTTGTCATGAAAACGGGAAGCAGGTTTGCTGGCAAGGCTCAAGATGGGCCCAATGAAGTGGTTTTGAACGTGATAATTTGGATACAGCATCTGAAGCCTGGCCCTCCAGGTTGATTCTTTCAAACACAAAAGAGGTGACATAAGGTGGCACTTTATTTTTGTCATTAGAAGGTGTCCCTTGCTCCCTTGCCTTCTAAATGTTTGATGAAGATAACTCCTGAGACTGGCTTGGATGATGGCATTCACTGGAAAGATGCAGAAATGAGAATTCGAGACTTGGGAATCAGGCGATAGAATTTGATTTTTCGACTTTGCAACATGGTTAAGACTGACTCACAGACTGGCTGAGCTACTCATTCCACATCTCTTGATTGAACATGTAGGTATGAGAGGAAGTCAGGGAGGCCCTTGGAACACAGTGGTAAGCAACAGAGTTCTGCCCTCCTGGATTTACAGACTGAGGAAGGCTACAGATCAAGCAGACTCAACGACAATGAGCTGCAGGGCACACTCGGATATGGGCAGACTGGTTGGGAAAGGAGGTCAGAAGAGGACCAGCCCACCATCTTTGTGAAAGTGTCAGGAAAGGCATTTTGGAATGATGTCTAGACTGTGACGTAAGAGGTGAGGGTCAATCAGTGAGGACTGTGGTCAGGGTCATGGTCAAGGAAATGGTCAAGAAATGGTCAAGAAAGAAACAGACTAGAGAGTTTTAAGCAGAGGGAATCACAGATCGCCTGTTTGAGGACTGAGAGGAAATGATGAATGCCTAGATCCTAGCAGGTGAGTCAGGAAACGGTGAAAAGTAAATCTGAATACAAAACTCGGATTTTGCTGAGCCTTGGGGAATCTCTTAGATCTGCACTTTATTTAAGGGAGATGGGATCCTCTGAACAAGCCTAACATTTTCTTGAATTCTTAATGAGCCCTATTTCTGCAGAGGGAAAAGAGGGAATTCAAGACCAGCTAGGAAACTACCAAATGCACTCTAGGGAGTGGGTGACATGAGTGTTGGGGGAGCCTCAGAACTTATAGACCCTCTCATGTATTTGCTGAGATGTCTCTTTTCCAGGCAATGCCACCTGCCAGTTTCTTACAGAAATTCTATCCAGAGATTAGACTCATCCTAAGTTATCTGTGCCAGTGAGGTGAAGTTAAAGAGAAAAGACTGCCAAACAACAGACATCCCCTCCATTTTGGAGTCCAACCATATAACAGACACCATCTTCGCTGGCACACAAATACTTTTCCCTCCACTCCCCAATTAAAAAAATTGTATTGAAGGTAAAAATCAAGACTTTCTGTCTTCAGAAAGTCTTTCAATCGCAACATTGTACGTAATTCAGAGACACAGGCTCACACCTCCTTGGATGTCTGTCACACCCCACCTCCAAGGGTACCCAGCTTCCACCATAGTCCATCAGGCCCCCTTTTGCTTTGTTAGTAGAATATCACCCCCAAAGTTAGCAACACTGTATTGTGCACTGCAAAATTTGGTAAGAAGGTACATCTCATGCTATGATTTTACAACAAGAAGAAAATGAGCAAAAATAAATAAATGAAAACCAAAGCTAACTATAGACGCAAAAAACCCTGCACGAGTGATGAATGTCTCCTGTCTTGGTTGATGGTGGTGATAGCTTCATTGTAAATGCATAGGCCCACACTCACCAAATGGTAACATTAAATATATGCAGCTATGTGGCCATCAATCTCTTTAAATTCTTTAATTTTTTTCTCATTTTTGTCCACAGACTTTGAATCCTTTGCAGTTGCATAGCTATAATGAAAAGTGCCAAAACTCCTGGCTTAGGAACAAAAGCAAAGTGAGGCCATCTTGTTTCAGAAAAGCATATTTTACCTTTCACGCCTTATGAGTTCATCTCTTCATCTATGAATCTGTAATTTATATTTATTTTTCAAGGAGCATCTCTCCATATTCCTTACACATGTTTTCAGCGTTTTATTCATTTGGAGATCATCTTAAATATTTCCACTGTTCTCACAGTGGTTTTGGTGATGATGATGTCTTTGCTAGTGGGCAGTTGAAGGTAATTTTTTTGTTTTTGAGACTAGGTCTTGCTGTGTTGCCTGGAGTAGTCCCAATCCCCTGACTCAATCAATCCCCAGCCACAGCCTCCCAGGTAGCTGAGATTACAGGCTCCCACCACGGTGCCCAGCTGCTTTTTAGAGACCAGGTCTCACTATGTTTCTTGGGGGTAGTCTTGAACCCGCGAACTCAAGCAATCCCTGGCCTCTTGCCTCCCAACGCTTGGATTACAGGCATGCACCACCATACCCAGCTAGGTCATTTTTTAATAAAAATAACAACTTTGCCAACCCATAACCCTGAAAATCTGACTGTGGGGTTGAGGTTACTAGAAGAATACTAGAAGAATGTCAGCTCTGGGGATGACCATCTTGCAGAATTGAAACTTCAAACCAGTCACACAGCATCTCCTCGGTCCTTGCTCCCTATAGGTCCTGCCAACTACCATCTACTTTCTGCTCTGCATATCCAGCTTCTCCAGACACATCATACCAATGCCATCTTATACCATTTGCACTCCCACGACAGGTCTATGTCACAGCACAGGGACTTTCAAAGTCATCCATATTATCACGATAGCTAAATGTCCTTCTTTGTAAAGGCTGCATACTGTGTCATTCTGGAGCCCCATGGCACAAGGCTGAAGGGAGTAGGCTTCTCCATGGCAGTGCCAAGGAAATGTAGACAGAAAAGTGCACTGGTTTCCTGCCCTGGCAGTTTCCTCTGCCCCATTAGCCCCTAGGATAGCAGCATCCTTGAGTGTACAGCATCTTCCCCAAGGCATCTTTTGTGGGGCCTCCAATGCCAACGCTCCCAATAGATAATATTGGAAATTGAGCTTTAAGGTTCAATAAGTCTTGGTAGCATGAGAGGTGAAACTTCTTTGCTAAGAAATTTATGGCAATGTAAATGTGCTAGCCTCCAAGAAGCAAGGACGATTTGTAACATATTTTAAATTATTTCCCAAAATTCTGGCATCAAAACTGACAAATATGAGGCATTTGTGATGACATGGATGGACCTAGAGGGAATCATATTAGCAGAAAGAAGTCAGAAAGAAAAAGTCAGAAACCATATGGTCTCACCTATAGACGGGATACAGGAATAATAAACAAAAAGCTAGGAAAAACCCAAGATAAACTGACAGAAATGCTGGGGCAGGCTGCTAGGGAGGGATCGGGGGAGGGAGAAATTGGGGAAGGGAGGATCACAGAAAGATCAAGAAGAGGGCTTTTGGGGATGGGGTGGAAGGGGAACCCTATGGAATACAACAATGTAATATGTAGATATATACATACATATATACATACCTATATATACATAGAGATATATGTACTTATATGCATGAATATGTAAACAAAGATGATTATTAAAAACATTATTTCCCAAAGATTCTCCTACTCTGCTGACTACAGAAACCTTTCATGCATGCAATCGTTCATTCATTCATTCATCCATCCATTCATTCATTCATTCATTCATTCATTCATTTATTTTTATCATCTACAACACAGGGCTGATGGAAACCTGATTGAGGGGGGCATCAAATCTCCACAGCCACAAACGGCTCCAGGCCAAGGGTTTGTCAGGATCCCAGGAGCCGATGATTTGCTTCGGTGTCTGTGACAGGAGCACACAGTGGCTAGGAGGCTACTGGAGGCTACTCTCCCTCTCTCTAGGGGAGAGTTTGTCAGTTTGGCAAATTCCCTAGAGAAAGATTCAGAGAAAAGTAACAACCTGGACCGACTATTCTTAGTCAAAACAAAGACGGGGTCCCTACGTCAGCAAACCCCACAGAGGGTAACTTGCTCAATATTTTAAATAGATCTCAGAGGAGGACGTGGGGTATTAAACTTGACATTGAGGAGCAGAAAACCATCAGTGTTAAGAAACAACATATGTGGGACAAATGGTAGCAATGGAAAGTTGTGGCTGATTCTGACACATTTCAATTTTAAAGTTTAACTAAAAATATGGCTGACAAGCTCCCTTTGTAGAAGCTCACCTTCTCATCAAACAAAAGAGTTAAAAATAAAAACTCACCCCTGTCAAAAAAAAAAAAAAAAAAGGCAAACCATGCGGGGTGACATCTGCCTGCTGGTGTAGAGTTTCGAAAACAGCAAAAGTGTGAGAGAATTCCCGGGACAAATTTGTTGAAGGATCTTAAAAAGCAACACAGCCAGTTGGGAGGATTTTCCTGAAATGTGCTTTTCTCAGATATTTTTGCCAATTGGTATAATTGCCACTTGCCTTTTGGATCTCGTCAATACCATTGGAAGTGTGATTCAGATTCTGTGAACAACAAACGGATGATTTAAGAAAATTACTAATAGTAACAACACACCAAGGTTTGAAAGATTCAAGAGATCTCAGTAGAGGACACCTCCAAATCTTCAATGAACCAATGAGCCAGAGTTTCAAACATTGTACTAGAACCAGTTAAACACAGGGAGGCTACAGCAGAGAGATAAAACCTGGATCTTATCAGGAGAACAACTATTTTTTCTACCAGGTTTTGTGCCAAGTACTTTCCACAATAACTTTTTAAAGTTTCATAACAATCTGGAGAGATTCACATTATTCCCAAATTACTAATGGATACACCGAGTTCAGAGAAGGTTAGAAACTTTGTCAAGTCCTTTTCATTATTGGATCTAATTCACATTTTAACTCAGATTCTTCATGCATGAATTCGTCTCTGTTTAATAATCCTGCTTTCAGTGGCAAAATTATTCACATGCACATACATTTAACTTGAAAGACAAGGATAAAAAATCTCAACCAAGGCAAAAATCTTCCAGTGTTTAATTAATTTGTGAAACTGTAATATTTGATTAGCATCTTCAAAAAATATCATTGACCTTTAGAATATGTCATCTTGCATAGATCATGTAAGTAAAATAGATTTGTGATGAAATTTTCTTTTTTCTTAGATTTGTCCTTTTATCCTGATGACTTTATTTTATTTTATTTTTATGAGACTAGGTCTTGCTATGTTGCCCAGGGTAGTCTCGAACCTGCGGACTCAAGCAATCCCCAGCCTCTGCCTCCTGAGTGCTGGGATTACAGGCACGCGCCACCACGCCCGGCGTGTGCCTGTAATTATTCATTCATTCATTCATTCATTCATTTTATTCAACATACACTGGCTAGCACGTGCCAGGCACTGATTTAAGCACTTTACAAATCTGGATCCTCCTTATCATCTGAGCAGGAAGCAGTACTAGGAAATAACAGAAAAAGAACAGGAAAATAACAGAGAGGCCAATAAGTGGCCCAGGATCACCCAGCCAATGAGTGGCAGAGCCGCGAGCTCATCCAGGAGTCGGGCTCCAGGAGTCCATGTTTTTAAGCTCTCTGTTAGGCTGCCTCTTTGCTCAGACTACCTGAGGGATAAGGAAATGCCACATTAGGGAGCTTGGTCAGATGTCTGGGTTGAGAGCGTGTTTGCTTGCCAGTGTCAGATGTGCTTTCAGCAGAAGCAGATTTTCATAGCTTCCCTGACTCCTACCATGCCCAGGCGGACGGGGCCTAGACATCTCTATCTGGTGAGTATCTTTTGACCCTGCACAACCTACATGTGCTCTTCTCAGGGGTGGTCTAATTTCATTGGCCATGGTGAATCATGTTCCCGCTGGCCTCCCATTTCAGGGGACAGAGGGTGGGGGGCTGTCTCCCTTACAGTGTCAGGACTGGTTAATTGGCACAGGATCACAGGAAGGATCAGCTTGTGCTAGTCCATCATTCTGCAGTCCTTAGAGGCACTCAGATGCTCCAGAGAAGCCCAGATTAAGAGTAGCTACACACACACACACACACACACACATGCGCACACACACGCACAGCTGAGTCACGATCTGGCTGAACGAACATCTGTGTAACACCTTGGGATGAGGGTTGAGAGCCCTTCCAGAAATGGCTTTAGCAGATTCGAGACTGCAACTGACCCTTTAAATTATGACATTGAAAAACAAAAGGGTGAGGCGTCCCATCTTTGGAATAGGAGTTTATCGATAGACAAAGTACTTCCTGTTGTAAAATAACCTCACCACATTCCCTTCCCTCTATATGGGTCAAGATGTATGTAAGCAACATTGCTTTTCTTTCTGTACGGAAAGACAGAATATACAAAACAAGAAGCAAATGATAGGGAAAAACTATAGAAATAATTCCCTTAATTTGTGAGATGATACTTGTATTTCTCAGTGGACCATTTTCTTCTATTTAAAGCAAAAATGATTAAAACTTTGTTTAACTTACTTGTATTTTCCATTTGGACTTCTAACTTTAGAAAAATTTCCCCTTATTGCTTTTTTACAATTTTCCCCTCAGAAAGGCCTAAGACACGCCATCTGAATTACCAAGTTGAATCAGTTCTTAAAAGACACGTGAAGTCTTCGAAGAAAAAAAACTTTCAAATTGTGTCCTTCATCTAAGGAGTGCTATTTAAAATATGTCTTTTTAAGGCCAGAGCCTAACAGGTAGCAGATCTTCACAGGCCTGGGTTTTTCCAACAGAAAACACTGGAAAATGTAATCGTGTGGCCTGAATACCCATTCAGTTTGGGGAAAGTCGCTTGTTGGAATGCCTGAAGCATCTGGAAAGAAGAGCTCTGGCCTGTGAGGCTTGTTCAAGGAGAGAATGACCACAATGTTAGGAAACATGACTGACCTTCAGCGTTTCCAGATGTGGAACCGAGTGTCAGCATAAATTTCCTCAGATTCGTTTCGAGCCCAGGCTTGGCCAGAGGTGCTCGGAACACACACGTAGACACGGAGCCAAGGTAGCAACGCCTTTCATGGGGCAGAGTTTTCTTGTGCTCCCTCTTCTCCCCCCCAGCCTATATCTTATGTGGAAGCCAGCTCGCATGCACATTCGCAGTGCTGGATGCTCTGAGAGACTGAGTACACCCCAAAACCAAGAAACTGAAGTGTGTGGGGACTTGAAAGGAATGTCCACTGCTCACCATGTATCTTGAGTTTTGTTACAAGACAGCAAAATAGATTCAGCTTTCTTCACGGGTGCTGTATTCCACACGTTGCCAAGGGTGTGAATGCCTGTCTAATCTTCACGATCATATCTGTTGGCAGTATTCCCTTCAGTAACTATCTTGTATTTAATCCATCATTTCCCTGCTATTGGCAATTGAGCCCTTTGCAATCGTTTAACATTATATCATCTGCAATGAGTATTTCCAGGCATACAAGTGCCTTCTCACCATTGTATTACATTTCCTACTTTTCAGAGAGTCTCTTTCAATGAGATTTACATGCATCAACGATGAACATGTACACTCAGTTTTTGTTTGTTTGTTTTTTTGAGACTAGGTCTCACTATTTTTGCCCGTGGAACTGCAGGCTCACATTACCCGGAGTACCACGGACTCAAGCAATCCCCAGCCTCAGCTTCCCAGGAAGCTGGGATTACAGGCACGCACCACCACACCCAGCTATTTTTTGGGACTAGGTCTTGCTGTGTTGCCCTGAGTGGGATTTGAACCGTGATCCCTAGCCCCAGCCGCTTCATAGGCTGAAGCTTACAGGCACGAGCCACCATGCCCAGCTTTGTACACTTAGTTTTTGAGTCACACTGTCACTTAAATGCATTCACAAGTAAGTGGGAGGAAAAAGGGTATGAGAAACTGTCAATTCAATGATATCTGAATGTGAACCTTTTCAGGAATTAATTTTTAAATAAGGTAATATTAGGATACCCCCATCAGGTATTGGCACTGGACCCACCACCAAATCACTCATAGTCCACCCCTCTGGTCTATTGTGCTTTCTGCCCTCTTTGTACGTACTCTTTTCACACCCTCCTCCCCTCACCTGGGAGCCTCAGTTCTGCAGTCAGCTTTCATAGGTGGGTTATAGAGCAACTAAAGCATGAGTCAGGGAAGGACAAGCTTTGCTAGTGTGGCTCCAGTCAGAGTCTAAAGGCCTGAGAACCAGGTCTTAGCCCAGCCCTGAAGTACAAGACGAATGTTCCAGCTTGAGGAGTCAGGCAAAGAGAGACCCCTCCCTTCTTTGCTCTAGTCAGGACTTCAAAGGACTAAATAAACTCCCCCCACATTGGGGAGGACAGTGACTTCATGGTGGCGAGGTGGACCCTGTTGTTGTTTCCAAGGCTCCCCTTTGACCCTACTGTTATACTTGGCATCTTCCTCATGCCCAAGAAACCTGCGTGACCCTCTTACTTTATGAAATCTGCCAACTTTCTCTTGCCCAGGACAAGTCTGACTCCGGGGAAGGTGGGATGCTACAAAAGTGTCCTGGTGTGAAAAGAATGAAAGGTGTTCACCATCTTTGATCTCTTGTCCTGTCAGGACAATGACGTAAGAGGGGGCCATCCGAGAAGAGAGACTTGAAATGGGGGTGGGGGGGGCGATTAGTAAGTCTGCGTGGAAGCGCGCAGAAGAAGCAACTGAACCACTTGTGTGTTGTTGGGTGATTCATGTTGGTGGTGGAATTCACCTCACAAGCTCGATGATGGCCACGAGGTCACGTTTAAGCTCTCCAACCAGAGTTCTTCCTTTGTTTTATGGGAATGAAACTAGGCAGTCTGTTGGTATCATTGTACTTGCTCCTGTCTGCCAACCATTGTTTTCTTCTTGGAATAGGAAAAACTCTAAGGCAGGCAGACATCTGGGGCTACTGGTTTACGACAACATACGCTATCTCAACTGAGCAGCTATGGCTAATAGCTCCTGTGAGAGGTATAGCAGACTTGGGAATAGGGGGACATAGGTTATTTCCATCTTCCCTGTGTATGCAGGTAACTTGAGCCAAATGCTGTCTAGGCTCATTTTCACTAAAGTAAAAGAAAAACTAAAGTAAAAGAAAAACTCAGTTTTGTGATATTCTTCCCCGGTCCTTAGCAGTGGCAACTGTCACCTCAGGTTCCTAGTTTACTTGTCTTTACAGACACAGCATGGATATGCCTACCATATTTAGGAAACTTTTTTTTTATTAAAAGTAAGGATCGATACCACTTCCATTAACTTGCCGGTCATTCCTCCGATTGAGTCAAAGAATTTTCCTTTAAGTATTAAAAAATGAATAAGCAAGTCTTCATCCATGATCTCCTTTAAAATGAGAAACAATGTTGGTCAATAGGCAGCTCCTTCCCCCCTGAGTATTCTTGAACAATGCGCTGACAGAAATGAGGGTCTCCTCATTTATTATCTCTGGACAACTTGGTCATCTCCTGGGAACACAGGAGAGGTATGTCCAAGAATCGGATCTGAGGTTTCTATCTGTGATTACTCTTAGTTGTCATGACAACAAGCATCCCCCTGGGTAGCTGGTGAAGAGTACACTGGCATCTAAGCCAGGCTAAGGAGTGTAGCGCCATGACCTCTGCATTTAGTGCTGCATGCAACTCATAACAAGATGAGCTTCCAGAGAATCTGGTTAAGACTGAAGGGCTCTGCGAGAAAGAACATGGAGTCTTGGTGTTGACCGCAGCTGTCAGATTCTGAGCCTGAGTGAAACCCCCTTTGAAGATGCCCACACTAAACTCTGTGGGGAATTTTGGAGGGGGGGGGTGATTGTTCTGGAGACATGCAAGTGGACACTCCTAATGTGACATTAATATCCGTGTCACCACACACCAGTTTGCAAGTGGCTGAGGTCTGCAATATTCTGGCCTCCTCTCAGTTTCTGTTCCCCACAGGCCCCAACTCTGACCCTGGGGTCAGGCTGTTCGTACAGTTCTTAAGCTTCATCATCTACTTCTGTCCTCTGGGACCATCATCAGCCTTTTCTCTCAGCAACTGGGTCCCAGGAGAAAAAGATTTTTCTCATTCTGGGCTCTCAGCCAGCACCTGATCAAAATTACTGTCCTGACAACATTTTATCTGACCTCCAGTCAGTACCCCCTGGTGTCTTTCCCTGGAGGCATTTTAAAGAGTCACATGCATTGATCTGGCTTTCACATAATGGGGTGGTCTCTTCCCATTGATCACTCCTCCAGAGAGAGGAGGGGGATTGTTACTGGTGGGTGAATGACCCAGCTTCCTAGCCCTTTAGTTAGGGTAACTCCTGAAGCAGTGTCTACATCATCACCCAGAATCCGCCACAGGGACTGAATTCTAATTGTCCACAGTAGCAACCAACTGAGGCATCGGTGATTCCCATTTCTTCCCTGTTTTGCTACTTTCCAACGGATGCTTCCTCTGACCCACCCCTTGGTTAGCTACTTGTGCTAAAATGCTTGCTTCTGGTGAGTGCCAGACCAAGTTATTTTCTTAAGAATAACAGATCTCAAAGAGGTCATGCTCTCCCTCTGAACTCTACAAAAGCAGAATGAACTCAGCAGATCTCCAGGGTCACTAGGACCAGTGCACAGAATATTAAAATAATTCAACAGTCAACCCTGCTTACACCAGTTGGAGCTGGAAAGAGGTCAAATTTTAATTGAG
Source organism: Uropsilus gracilis (assembly GCA_004024945.1). Lineage (NCBI taxonomy): Eukaryota > Metazoa > Chordata > Mammalia > Eulipotyphla > Talpidae > Uropsilus > Uropsilus gracilis. Next base: position 18,469 of record PVHY01019328.1, read on the forward strand.
TTCAACTTCCCACTTGGAATGAAAGCCTTTCATTCTAAAGATCCCTCGTCTGTGATCACTCTAGGTACTGCAGAAAACACAACTGAATACACAGAGAAAGTCAACCCTTTATGTGTACGTGTCTACCTATTGGTGGGTGGGGCAGATCCTAGAAAAAAAGAAGATAACAAAAAAGGTCTAAAAGCTTTGGACAAGGTCAACTTAGACTCTTGTATATAAGAACACTAGTTTAGAACTATCTTTGATAACTTTCCCAAGCCAGCAAGTCAGTCATTCAATTCAGTTGTTTTGTAGGCACTGAATTGTGGGAAGCCACAAAATATGGGTAAGAAGTTTGCCATAAGTAAAAAAAAAAAAAAACAACACCAAAAAACACTCCTGTTCATTTTTATCTAACTTCAAGGAGCTAAAAATAAATTCACAAATTTCTTCCCAGTAAATAACTATCTTCCTCTATCCTCCTATAATTAACTCATCTAAAAAACATTTCCCTAAAAAATAAAAATGTTTACCCCCACAGTTTCCTCCAAAATAATACATCCCCTACCCCCACATGCCACATAGCACAAAAGTGTTATTTTTTACCTTCTTTTTACTTATTTGCTACGGCATTATAGCCATTTCTTCTCAAAGTAAATAAAATTTTCTAAACTCTAATAAAGTCAGCTTTTAGCTACAGTCTTACTAAGTCCCAATCTCTAAATAAATCAATCTCTGTCTCTATTTCAATTTCTTTTGTGCATTTCTTCCGCTTCTCACCCACGGCTTCCAGCACTGAGTTATCAAAAGATTTCCTCCTCTAGTTCTTACCGATTTTCCTGGAAGAGAATTTTCCTCTCCTTCCCCTCCTCCCCCCCCCCCCCAATTTGGACGAACATCTCTTGACAGTTATCCAGCGACTGTCTCAACCCTCACCAAATGGTAAACAATTTTAACAGCACATGTCCACTTCTAGTCGTATAAAACTCATTAGAGACTCTTTATCACTGAGTCTTACCCCCTGGGTAAATAAAGAAAGGCTAAGAAGGAGAGTGAACACACAACTTACTGCCAAAAACAGGAGCTGCTCATACAGCGAGCAGCAGTAGAGCCTGACTTCCGCAGAAGTTTTTTATATATTTTTTGTTTATTTTTTATATAAAAATATTTTTATTTTTTATATATTTTTATAATTTTGGTTTTTTATTTTATTTCAGGTCAGATTAGTTTCAAATAGTTTTAAAACGTTGGAGATACTAAATTTGCACTTAAGCTTAAGAACTGTGGGGGGGGTTTTTGTTTGTTTTTTTAATAGCAATGGTTTTGTGTTCTTTCTTTTTTAATTGGGGGTAACATTGGTCAATAATGTATATGATGTAGGGGGTTCAGTTCACACCTTCTGGACCAGTGGCACACACCACACCCACCACCAAACACCCATAATCCTTACCAAAGATCATTAGACATTCTGTCACCTTTGCTTCCACTCACCCCTCACACCAAGCAGGCTCTACTCTGCTGCCATCTTCCTAGAGTTTCATCTTTTACCATTTCCTTTGTTTTGTCTCTCTAGATTCCACATGCGAGTGACTTACTTCACTTAGCACAAGTCCTTCTAGTTCTATCCATGTTGTCACAAATGGGCAAGATTTCATATAGTTTTATAGCTGAGTAGTAGTCCATTGTGTGTATAGATACTGCATCTTTTTTTTTAACAATTAAACTTTTTTATCTTCTTACATTGCTATGCATTTTTATACAATATTTGATTTTTCCTCTCAGGTGAAGTCCTCATAAATCACTCACCACCACGTCACCCGTGAATCATCATATTCTTCCCTTCCCTATTTCGATTCCTCTCCTCCCCCACCCCCCACACTGTATATCTCATACCTGTAGTTTGCCTGCAAGTATTATCTTTTTTTTAAAATAAAGTTTCCTTTTACTCCTCTTGTAAGCAAAACCATTTGATATTTTTCTTTTTCCTTCTAACCTGTTTCTGACTTATGCTTATGACAAAATAATCCCTTCCAACTCCATCCATGTTGCTGCAAAAAGCATGAGTATATCTTCTTGATAGCTGAGTAATATTCCACTAAGTATATATACATGTACTACATCTTCTTGATCCACTTATCAGTGTTAGGACATTTAGTTTGCTTCCATAGCTTAGCTATTGTAAATAGTGCTGCAGTAAACATAAGGGTGAAGATTTCCTTTCAAATTAATGTCTCTGTGTCCTCTGGGTAGATTCTTTGGAATTTTAGGTCATATGGTAGATCCCTTTTTAGAAATTTGAGGTATACCACATCTTTTTAATCCACTGTATGTCCTTGGGCATTTAGGTTTTTTCCATAAGTTGGCTATTATAATGAACAAAGGGGTGCATATACTCCTTTGAATTAGTGTTTATGTGTTTACTCCACATGCTTGCCAACATTTGTTTCTGTTTTTTTTCCCTCCATGGGTCATTCTCATGGGAGTGAGGTGGTTTTAATTTGCATTTCACTGATGACAAACGATATTAAACACTTTTTCATGTGCCTGTTAGCCATCTGCGTGTCTTCTTCCGAGAGTGTCTGTTTAGCTCTTGTGCCTATATTTGATTGTGTTTTTTGTTTTCTTTTTGTTGAGTCATCTTTTTTGTTTTCTTTTTGTTGAGTTGTGTGAGTTCATTGCAGATCTTGTGAGTTCATTGCAGCTAGCCCTTTGCCATGTGTAATTGTGTGCAAATATTTTCTCCCATTCAGAGGAATGCCTTTTCATTGTAATGATAGTTTCTTTCTCTGTATAAAAGTTACAGTCTCCATTTATATACTTTTGCTTTTGTTTCCCTTGCCATTGGAGAGTAGGCCCTTAAAACATGGAGCCAATACTATGAAGTCTTTTGCTTATGTTTTCATCCATATATTTTAAAATTTCCAGTCTCACATCCAAATCTTTAGTTGATTTATATATTTATAATATATAAATAAATATATATTGTGAAATAGTGGTCTAGTTTCATTTTCTGGATGTGACTGTCCAGTTTTCCAAGCACAATTTGTTGAAAAGACTTTCTTTTCTCCAATAGTATGCTCTTGATGCCTTCCTTGTAGATAAACTATTCATAAAAATGTGAGTTTATTTTTGGGCTCTAAATTCTATTCCTTGGTTTCTGTGTCTATTTGTAGTGCAATACCATACTATTTTTATTATTATACCCTTATAGTATAGCTTGAAGGCCAGAGGTGTGATATCTTCATTGCTCTTCCTTTTTGGTCAATATTGCTTTAACTATTTAGAGGTTTTAGTGGTTCCATGCAAATTTAAATGAAATTGTTCCATTTTTTTGAAGAATTCTATTGAAACTTTACAAGGATTGCATTGAATCTATATATTATGTTGGGTAAGTTGATCTATTTTTCAAAGTGAGTTAAAGATGAAGCTTTATTGTAGGGGGTAGTATACACTTATGGGTGAGTGCAGGCTGATACAGATAAGAATTACCAAAATAAATTTTTAAACAATGTAGAGACTTCCAGTTCTCAAACACAGAATACCTTTCCATTTCCTTATGTCTTATATTCCTTTGGAAATATTTTATAGTTTTTGCTGACTAGGCCTTTTACCTCCTTTACTAGGTTTATTCCAAGGTATTTAATACTACTTGTTGTTACCATTAATTAATGGGGTTGTTTTCTTGACTTATTTCTCTTCTACTTTATTATTGCATATATGAATGCAACAAACTTTTGTGTATTGATTTTTGTATCTTGCCACTTCACTGACTTAATGTTTTTAATAGTTTTTAGTGGAGTCTTTGGGAATTTTAATGCATGCTATTATGCCACCTGCAAACAGTGATAGTGACTTTCCTTCAGGCGTTATCTGATTTGATCTTCTACCATATAATTGTGTGAGGAGAATATGAACCCTGCCTTTTCACTTTGCCACCATCTTGCAGCTCTCTCTAGCCAGGAAATTTTAGCAGCTGAGAGCATTGAGCAGCAGTGACTGTGTGGGTGTGAATGTGAGAGGCAATGTGGTGGAGAAAACATGGTTTTTGGAGTGAAGATTTTGATTTTAGTCACCAGTTATATGAACTAAGGCACTTGTTTAAGCTTTCTAAATCTTAGTTGCTTTAACACAATACCATTTTCTAAGTTTCTTCTTATTCTACCTTGCACATAATTTCATTTGGTTTCCAGAATTTCAACATTTAGGAATTTTGGTCTTTCATATTGTAGACATTCTGATCTTTTGGGACTTCATTATTTGGGGTTATGGCATTAAGGATTACGTAGGGGGGATATGAATGGTACTAATTACTACTTTCCTTGCTGTTACACTTCATTCAGCAAGAAGAACAACTGCTATTTGAATTACCCAATCTGAATCAGGTAATCTTAGTCAATCCAAAATTATTGTTCATTTTAATAAAAAAAATTCTTATTGTTAAGGTCATATGACTTATAGATCACTTACTGCATGTTACTACATGTCAGACACTGTTACACTCCTACCATTATTATCTCATTTAACTCTTAAACTAGAAAAAAGATGAGATATTTTTCCTATTTTACAGGTAAGGAAATTAAGGTTCACAGAAGTTAATTTACAGAGACCACAATGAGCAGTTGATAGAGCCATAAAACTCAGGTCTGTCTGACTTTGAAACTTGTGCTCTGAACCATCAATCAATATTTAGGTAGCGATGGTCGCAAGAGTTGGTGGGTTGTTGGCCAGAACAGATGCAAAAGAGAGGGAGTGGAATGAGTGGAGCAAGGCTTTAGCTAGGAGTATCCTAGAAGGCCAGACATCACTCTCTGGCTAGAATAAGAGTTTGACCAGGAGTTGCATGGGTGGTGAAATGGGTCAAGGTGTTGAATGTATTCTATCAAGAGGAAATTCCAATCACAGACATTGAGGTTCAAAAACTACAGATTCACCTAAAAGTGTTCTAAGCAGTATCTCAATTCCAAGTACAGACCGAGAACAGTTCAAGGGTTAATGTGGGCATTTGACCTGGTTATCAAGGATCCAGGTTTTTTGCATCCTACTGCTCTGCATTTCCCAGAACAACCACAGTCCCCTCATTCTATCCCCTGCCAAGTCCTGTGGTGACTGGAATAGTTTCTACCATGTGATGCAGAAAATCCACAGCCAGAAAATAAGAGGGGTGCTTTTCTCCCATGTTTGTCTCTTCTTACTATGGGGAAAAAACTTTAGCAGAAGCTCTGAATCACTCTCCGGGTTCCCTTTTGTAAGGCTTGGATGACATGTCCAAGTCAGTCCACATCCAGGGCGAGTATACTGCTACAATCAATTAAGCTACACAACCAATAGTTACCTTCTGAGACTAGGACCAGGGAACTGTGTCCCTGACTACTGAGGGCAAGGCCCTCGACAGAATCCAGGCTTGACCAATAAGGAAGAAGTCCATGGTGTGTGAGGTTGTCCACAAAGTGTAGTGTGCTGGGGAGATAAGAAATAGGTGCTCTGCAGGGAAGCGGCAATGTCTCTCCTGAAGAAGAAACCAAGCCTGGAATAACTCCAATAAAAACTGGTCTGCACCAACTGTCCAAGGCGGACTTTTCTCTCTCTTGGAACGTTTTCACTTATTTGCTAATCATCCTACCCTGGGACACCTCCTCTCCACCTGGTCCAAATCAAGCCTGGCACAGATGCCACCACTCCCGTGGTCACTGTCCCTTGCTCACCCTGCTGTGCTTGATACCAGAGCCCTTACTCTCTGGACCTTTGTTTTCCAGATCCAATCACAGAACTGTCTAGGTTTTTAAAAGAAACATCTATTGATACCATGGAGTCCAGTTTAGCAAATGCTAATGTCAGCCGTTCATTCAGCAATGGGTTATTACTTAAGGGAGAAAAATAACCGCAAAAGCTGTTTGGGGCAAAGAGAATTTCCTTCTAAATACTCCCGTATTTTTAGTTCCTTCTAAAAAAGCTGCTCTCTGTCTTCCATTAGGTGCCAGAGAAACAAAACCCTCCTTGCAGCATCCCAAGGGCGCTTCTCTGAGACCATCCCTGTATCCCCCGGCAGTTGCTGAGCACGATGGAGTCCATCTTTGCGCATTCAGATGGTGGTGGGGGTGGGAAGATGGCCCTAATATTAACCAGAACTACACTGAGTCCCGAAATGAGCGGTGGCAGGGAGCCCAGCACTGAAGACATAAATACACTGCAGGTTTTCAGAAACCTGCCAGCAACCCTCTGAAACAGGAAGAGGATCCTTAGAGCTGTCCTGGCGACCCTCAGCCCTTACACTCAGGTCTGCGGTTCCCTGGTTGAAACCAGCAACCCCCGTGCTGACTCAGGGGGCACCAGGCTGAGAAACTGCATGAGATACCATGGAGTGTTGACGGGGGAATCTTGAGATAACCCCTCCATTTGCAGGAGCAGAGGGGCCTATAAATGTCATTCCTCTGCTGGCGATGTGGGGTCTGACTCCATTAGACTTTCAGGAGAGCTAAACACAAACAAACAGAAAATGAAAGGGCTTAGGGTAATGGAAGAGGATCAGGACTGCCACTTGAGGGATGTTGGAACTGCATCCAAGCACCCTCCACCCCGGGCCCCAGGCTCCACTGGGATTTTAGAACTGGGTGACCCATTTGGGGAGGGAGCTGGAACCAGGATGTGAAACTCTACTGGAATCTAACTAGGATTTGGGGTTGGTCCAGTCAGAGTTGTAGTTTTGTGTGAGAAATCGTTATGGGTGAACGCTATCAGCACAGTTAGACCAGTTTTCTCCTATAAAAAATGTTATTGAGGTCCAGTTTAGATTGCATTTAGTCATTTAGTATTGACATTATGGAATTACTATCCAATTGAAGACTGGGACTCCTTCCTTGGAGTTCATGGCAGGGAGAGTTAAAACAAGAAGAGAGAGCTCCACATTTTATCACTTAATAATGAAATAGTTCCCAGGCACTATGTGATCAAAGATAAAAGATGTGTCTCCTGTTCTTCAAAGGCTGAATGTCATCACAGACACACGAAGATAAACAATGACTTAACTGATACAACAATAGCACGTGAGAATCACAAGGCGTGATTCAAGAACTGTTTATGCATATTACACAAGGTTTTGAAGTTGCATACATATGTCATATTGTATCATAAATATAATATCATATAAGACATTCACAAGTGAGTATAAATACAGTGAACGTGGTCTGTGGAGGATTCTGAGACAAGGTGGGACTCAATCTGGACTTGAGGGATGAAGGATCAGGATAGCTGTAAGGGGAAAAAAAGGGTGAAGTAAATAAAACTGCAGAGAATAGTCCTTTGTGAATAATGCTACTTCATAGTAGAATTTCATTTGTCATGTCACACCCATCATCTGCCTGAAATAATCACTATTGTGATTTTCTTTGTTGTTCAAACAGTCATTAATTTTGCTGTCAAACAGTTTTATTGAGGTACAACTGAATACAATGAACTGTATATATGTGACACTTTTAATACACATGCGCAATTTTATAACCCACATAATTATCACTCCTAAAGATTTGTAATCTTTCAAATAGGTAAGCCAGAAATGTGGTTTCAAAACTCTCATTCTACTGAGAGTTTAGAAGCTGATCCTTGTCTCTTTTCTGATGTGGGAGCCCCTTCCTCTCACACCACAGATGGAGATTACATTTTTGAATAATGATCAAAAGAGATGCACTTCCTTGAGAGGACTGAGCAACTGGAAATGTGCTTTCTCCTTTATTATATATATATATATATATATATATATATATGTATTATATCATTGTCTACCCTGAAGTTCTCTCACCCCCCCTATTACCTGTGAGCCATCTTAATAGCTTGTGCCCATCCCTCCCCTGATTTTACCTTGCCTCTCTCTTGCTCTACACCTTAGCTCTGTTGACAGTTTTAAGTTTTTCTTGTCCATTTGTATGTTTGTTTTCCTTCTATCCCTCAAATGAGTGAGATATACAGTATTTCTCCTTTTCTTTCTGGCTTACTTCTGCCAACATGATTCCTTCTAGGTGCATCCATGTTATCACAAATGCATCAAATTTGTCTTTTTTTATTGCTGAATAATATTCTATTGTGTACATACACCACAACTTTCTGACCCATTTGTTTTGGGGCATTTGGGTTATTTCCATATCCTGATTATTGCAAATAGTGCTGCAATAAACATGTGAGTACAGGTGTCCTTTTGAATTAGTGTTTTTGTATCCTTTGAGTAAATCCCCAGAATTGCTGGGGATTGCTGGATCAAATGGTAGTTCTGAAATCGGATCAAAATGGGCAGATGCCTCTAACCAACAAGCCACAGGCAAAAAAGCAGCACCTGTTAAAATGTGGCTTCTGCCAATCTGGTTTCCTCGTGTCTGTACCACCTGCATATAGCAGTTACCAAACAAATGCAGTTCAGCAACAGGGTTTAATTTACAAGGGTATTCAACAGGGAAAACAAAAAGTCTTCAAAGCCACAAGTGGCCAGTTATCTTGCCCTAATCACCATTTAGTCCAAAAATCCCAGACACATGTCCATAATGGTGCCCCTTTTGCCCCTCCAAACCTGAAAGGCAGGCACTCTGCCAAGTCCAGTCTTTCTCTAGCATCTTCTCTTTGCTTCTTCTCTCTCTAGCGTTCTGAGCTTCTCCACTTCTCCAAGACTCTTCAAATTTCTTCCACAACTGCTGATGCACAAATCAGCTTTCCAAATCTGCTGCCTTACTACGGCTCCACACACTTCCTTAACCAGGCCCACCTTCAGTGGTATCTGGACAAATCCACCAGGCCTGCCCTCAGCAGCCCCTGGTCACCTCTGGCCTGCCATTCTGGCATCTGACTCTGCACCAGCTACTTCTCTGCTGGCCACACTCCCACCATGGCTCTTTGCCACCTCCAGCTCACTCTTCCAGGGGGCTTCCCCAGCCAGGCCACCTGAGCCTGTTCTCTTAGTCTGCCATTCTCATCTCTTCTTCTCCTTCCTCTCTCTCCTCACTCTTCCTTTTTATCCCCCATTTCCCTGCTTCCCATTTTCTTTTGCAGTTCATTCAGACTCAGCCCACCAGAGCATTTTGGTGCCCATCAATTTTCAACTGTGTCACTAACCTGTATCAGTTCCATTTTCAGTAGTTTAACGGTCCTCTTTTATCTTTCTTTCTTTCTTTCTTTCT
>PVHY01019329.1:0-27579 GCA_004024945.1 Uropsilus gracilis
TCCTCCTCCTCTCCTCCTCTTCCTCCTCTTCTTCCTTTTCCTCTTCCTCCTCCTCCTCTCCTCCTCCTCTTCCTCCTCCTTCTTCTTCTTCCTTTTCCTCTTCCTCCTCCTCCTCTTCTTGTTCTTCCTCTTTCTCTTCCTCTTCTTCCTCTTCTTCCTCCTCCTCTTCGTCTTCTTCTTTCTTCCTCCCCCTCTTCTTCTTTCTTCCTCCTCCTCTTCTTCTCCTCCTCCTCCTTTTCTTCTTTCTTCCTCCCCCTCTTCTTCTTTCTTCCTCCTCCTCTTCTTCTTCCTCCTCTTCCTCCTCCTTCTTTCTTCTTATTCTTCCTCTTCCTCTTCCTCTTCTTCTTCTTCTTCCTCCTCCTCCTCCTCTTCTCTTCTTCCTCTTCTCTTCTTCATCTTCTTTCTTCCTCCTCCTCTTCCTCCTCTTCCTCCTCCTTTCTTCTTCCTCTTCCTCTTCTTCTTCATGCTGCTTTTCTTAGGCCCCTACTTCAGCCTCATTTCCTGCCTCCTTTGCTTTCCATTTTGTCAGATTATGACCAACAAGCACAGTCACCGTGGTGGCGCCGTCTGGAGCCAGACCTAGAGGCCGAGAGGGACGGGCTGTCCTCGGGTCTGTCTGCCCTCCGGGGGTGCGTGGTCGGGTGGGACCCTCAGCATCGGTGTCAGTCGGGAGGCAAGCGGGGCTGTGTCCCTGTGCCGCTGACCGTGTGGTGGGGAAGCGAGGAGCTCTGCACCCCCTCTCTGGGCTCTGCGGTGAGGACCCTGGTCACGCTGAGACTCTGCAAAGAGCGACCATCTGAGCAACAGATAGCTGTTGGCTGTGGGGCTGGGAAGGGTGGGGGAGAAACGGCCCGGGGCCAGCGCCCCCCCCCCTAACGTCCTCGCCCGTGGCCGCATCTGGCAGCAAACGTGGTTCCAGACGCTTGCAGATGTCGGCGAGCGGAGGGTAAGGCTTTCCACAGCGTCCAGGGAGCCAGCTCGATTGAATCTGTCACTTGATGTCCTTCTCAGAGATAGCGCCTGGGCCCGCAGGGGGCTGTATTCCGGCTTGGAGCTGGGAAGTATGTAAATTATGCGCGAGTGGCCTTCTGGCTCCTGATGCTCACAACCTGAGGGGCTGGAAGGTGGTTTAGCAGTTGGGATGATTTGTGGGCGCGGGGAGCCGGCCAGGCCAGCGGGATGGCCAGGTTTCTGCATCAGAGAGGTTTCTGCGTCTCAGCTGGCTGCCTGTCAGTTCCCCTCAGAGTTGGTCGGGGTAGCCCTCCCTGTGCCCCCCATAAAGGTGGGTGACCCGAATGTCTTCACAGTGGGGGAGATGGCTGAGCTCTTCCCAAACCAAAGGTTTTATAACTTTAAAAGCTCTCATTGGCCGCCTCCCACCGTCTCATTTATCCTTTGACTTGCACGTCCCACTAATCTGTGTTTCACGAGCCCTTACTACTGGCCAGTCCAGTTTGGGTCATGAAGAGTATGATCATGAACGAGGCAGGCAAGAGCCTTCGGAAATGTTGGGTTCCGTGAAGGGAATAGGTATTTTCGAGATGTCGGTAAATCAGAAAATGGTACTTGGAGCTACAAATGTTTGTGTGGAGCTATGCGAAGTGACTGGGGTAGTGGCGTGGGGGACCTGTTAGGGGATAAGGGGAATTTCGGAGGCAGTGACCTTGGAGCTGAGATGTGGTGGTGAGAAGGATCAGTCATGTGAAGGTTTGCTGTCATACCGGGCGTGGTGGCGCACGCCTGTAATCCAAGTGCTGGGAGGCAAGAGGCCAGGGGTGGCTTGAGTTTGCGGGCTCGACACTACCCCGGGCAACATAGCGAGACCTGGTCTCGATAAAGCAGCCAGGCGTGGTGGCAGGTGCCTGTCATCCCAGCTACCTGGGAGGCTGAGACTGGGGGTTGCTTGAATTCCTGGGATTGGGACTACCCCGGGGAACATTAGCGAGACCCAGTCTCAAAAAATAAAATAAAAAAAGAAAGAGAAATGGCAGCTGTCACTCATGGTGGAGGCGTGAGCCCTCGCGGTTCTCCGGGGGTGATGGCGTTTGGCCTGGGGTGACGACAGGCTTGGTGGAGACGGCGTTGACGTCAAGACACACATATTGGCTCTGAGAAAACCCCGAGGTCTTCCTTGGATTCCGGAGGGAGCGATTCTTAGGAGTCTTCTCGGAAATAAGAAGTCCTTTGACTGGCAGGTACTGACCAAGTCTTGGAACAGAGGCCCTGGCTCCTGGTCACCGTCCCCAAGACGCAGATGGACGCTGGGGTCAGCGACTGAGCCAGGACTCTTGAAGAGCCCCAGCTGCCTCCCGTCTCACTGGATGGATGGCCATTCAGGATGCTGCGGTTCCGTTGCAACGACGGACTGGTTTCCCCCAGCTGCCCCACCGCACTGCTAGTGACAAATGGAAGCCGGCTGTGGTGGCGCACGCCTGTCATCCTAGCGCTGGGAAGCAAGAGGCCAGGGGTCACTTGGGTTTGAGACGACCCCGGGCAATATAGCAAGACCTGGTCTCGAAAAAGCAGCTGGGTGTGGTGGCGGGCACCTCTCATCCCAGCTACTTGGAGGCTGAGGCTGGGGATCACTTGAGTCCACAGGATTGGGACGACCCCGGGCAATATAGCAAGCAGCTGGGTGCGGTGGCAGGCGCCTGTCATCCCAGCTACCGGGAGACTGAGGCTGGGGATCGCCGGAGTCTGTGGAATCGGAACTACCCCGTGTGGTCTAGCACCCGGCAGCCCTGTGGTCACGCGGCAGGTAGGGGCGTGTCACACGCTATTTTCCCACAGTGCCCAGGGGAGTGACTGGGCCAGCCGGAGCCCCTGGCCACAGGCACCTCTTCCTTCGTCACGCGGAGCCCCGCAGATGCCCCCTCCGTGGCCAGGGAGGCCGCCGGGGGGGGGGGAGCGGTGCGCCCACAGGGTCGTGGGCATAGTGACCGGGCTTCGGGTGGGGCTTTCTCGGGGCGCGTGTTTCGGAAGCCCCGCCCCCGTGCCCAGCGTCACATCCGCGGAGCGAGGCCGGGACGCGCACGGAGCTTCGTGCCGCCGCCCTGCTGCGCCCGGCCCAGCGGCGCCCAGCGGACGGCCCCGGAGGCCCCACCGGCGTCTCCAGTTCTCCAGGCTGAGTTGACACCCGAACGTCAGGAGGGAGGCGGCTGCCTACAGCAGGGCCCTTGGCCCCCGGCAGGAGGGACGGTGCCCTCTCAGCAGAGATGGCCCAGCAAGGGCCAGGTGGGCCTCCAGGGCGGCTCCAGGGGGGCTCTTCCTGCCCAGGGGACCGTCCCAGCGCTGGCCCCTCAGAGGCCTGCATCACCAGCCCCTTCCCAGCTGCAAGAGAGGCTGCAAAAGCAACACCTGGCATTTGGGGGGGGGGTCGTGGAGAGGGAGGTGCCTGAGCTGGGGGCCGGGGGGGATGTCCTCGAACCCCTGTAGCTGTCCTCTCGTTCCCCCAGCACCCCCAAAAGCCCGCAGAGCCCGTCAGCGACGCGGCCAGCTCCCCCCAGCCTCCAGCACCTCCTCCCGCAGTTGGGGGGCCCCCGCCTCCTTGGGCTTCCAGCAGCTCGACCTGCTGTGTCCAAGAACCCCAAGATTCACCAGGCACCTCAGCAGCCCCTGGGGGTTCCCTGAGAGAGGCGCCTCCAGGGGGCCGAGCACAGCCAGGCTGGCAACGCCCGGGAGCTCTGGGCCTGGGCCTGGGGCCCCCCACTTGGAGGGCTCCCGGGAAGCCCGCCCAGCCGCTTGGCGTGAGTTGATGGAGGCTCATCTCAGCGCACGAGGTGGAGCCCAGGGTGCGAGGCAGCGTCCGGGCTCGCAGGACTCTGGGTCTCCCAGCTGGACCACGGCCTCTCGGGGGGGGGGCCTTGCGGGGGGGCGCTGAGGCTGAGGGGCCCCCTGAGACCCGCTTCTCCTGCCAGCTGCGGCCGCCGTGTTTAGTCTCAGGGCGAGCTGGACACGCCTCTGGCTGGCGACGGAAGGGCTGGGCAGGGCTCACCCGGGAGTGACCGCTCCGCTGCAGAGGCCACGGCTGGGGCAGAGCCTGAGGAAGAGCCTGTCCGTCCCGCGCTGCCCGCCCTGCGACAGGTGGCCTTCCCGCCCCCTCCTTCCGCCCGGTGCTGGCGGCGCGGAGTCCCAGCAGGGGCCAGGGGGTCCCTGGGGGCCGTGGAAGCCGAGCCGGCCACGTGTCTGCAGGGGGCCTCGGCCCTAAGCCGGGGCGGGGGGTGACTGCGGCCGAGGGTGGATGCCGGCTTTCGTGGCAAGCCTGTTGGCTGCATGGAGGCGGCAGCGGGGAGGGGAGAGCAGATTCTGAGCTTCTAACCAGCCCCGGGAGAGGATGCGTGGCCGCCGGCCACCTCCCGGGCGACAGGTGGCCAGCAGGCGTGGTGGTCATCCGGGCGGGGTGGGGCCTGGCCCTGGCAGGGGACCTTGGCCTGGACGCAGCTTGACCGTGTAGACGAGCGTCTGTCCCGGCTGGACGTGCCAGGCACACGCGCTGAGCTCAGAGGGGCTGCGGTGGTGGCCATGGTGACGGGCGCTCGGGGGCCCTCAGGCCTGGCGCCGGCTCTGTGGCATCTCCTGGCCGCCCGCTGGGCACGCCCGGCTCTCACCGCTGCACCGGTGGCACCCAGAGCCGCGGGCACCTGGCCCGTGCCTGACGCCCGTGCTGGGCCTCGGTGGAGGGCACGGAGCCCGGGGGGGGGGGGAACGGTCTCGTTGGTCACGCGTGCAGGGAGGGCAGGAGGCCAGGACCCGGCGGGGCTGTGCCCAGTGGTCATCAGAGCGAGCCCGGGAGCCCAGGCCAGCGGGGATCACGGCGGCAGCGGCCGGGATGGGCGGGCAGAGAAGCTGGCCCCTCCCGGGGGCATCGTCCACTCATTTATGATTGTGCCAAAGAAGGACGAAGTCTGGCTGGAGGGGCTGGAGGCGGGGCCTGCTGGGGTCAGGCGACTCGGACCCTCCCATGGCCGGGGTCTGCACGGCCTCCTGAGCCCCACGGCCCCGGCGGCTCGTCCCCGGGCACGGCTGTCCCCACGCCGCCCACGTGCGTCCCCGTGGCGGGCGGGCGGGCGGAGGACGAGTGTCCCTCCTCCAGCCTCGGGGGCGGCTGGGCGCCCGGCAGCCAGGAGAGGTGGCTGCTCACACCCAGATGGGGGTGGCGGGTGCTGGGAGGTACCCCCTGGGGCGGCTCAGCACTGCCAGGTGCGCAGGGCGTTTGCCAGCGGGCACACAGCTCAGCCACGAGCCGGCCCCCCGCTGCCCGGGAGAGGAGCCCGAGCGGCAAGCGTCTCCAGCAGCGCGTCTTAGGGACCCCGCACCCCGACCCCCGCGCGAGGCCCCCGGCGCCCCCCAGATGGCCGCTCCGCGCCCTGCAGACGCAGTCACCCGTCGGAAGGACGTGCGGCTCCCCGGCTTCTCCTGCCCATCCCAGCGCGGCTGTGGCCCGCTTGCCACCACGGATCCCCTGGCCCGGGAACAGGGAGGGGGCCGCCACGCCGGGCGGAGCAGCAGGGAACCCCGGCCACAGGCAGTCCTGTTCCCTCCCGGCCCTGGGGTGCCAGGGGGGACCTCAGGCTTGGTCCGCGGGTCGGGTGGGCGCCGTTGGCATGTTGCCCGGGCACCGGAGCCCCCTTAGGGCGGGGCCGTAGGAGCTGACGGCATCCAGGAGGTCAGACCACCTGCTCTGCCAGGGCGTGAACCCGTCTCCACCCTCCGGACCCGGGCGCTGGCAGTTCCGTCTGCGGCCGCGTTGATGGCCGAGGAGGCTGTGCGGAGGGCAGGGCCGCCGGACCCGGAGCCGGGCGCGGGACGGGGGGCTCCCTGTGGCAGAGGCAGGCTCAGGCCACCTGGCGGAGCCGGGGCCCCCCTCTGCGGAGCCCTGCCACCTGGGCCCGCACCCCCTTCTCCGGGCATCGCCCGTGGCAGGAAGAGCACGCGGGCACCAGGTGGTGGTGATGACGTGTGCCCAGAGGACCGTGTAGCTGGTCCCCAGCTCTGCCGGGAACGCTGGGGGGAGGAGACGGCGCCGATGACGTCATGGTGGCGGGCACGGCCGCTGGGCGTGGCCAGGCGCCAGCTCGCCAGGCGCAGGTGTTTGCCTGGTTTGCCGCAGGGCCGAGGAGCAGCTGTGGCCACCTCAGATCAAGCTGGGCAGGAAGGAGGCCAGGCCGGGTGGACGGAACGTGTGGCCAGGATGATACGTGTCCTCCACAGCCGGCCGCGGCCTCTGTCCGTGAGCCCTCATCCCGTGGGCTCGGTCCCCCCAGGGCCGTCACCGGGCTGACCAGCCGCGGTCAGGAGGAAGCTGTGCTGTCGCCAGAGTCGCCGCCCGACGGCCGTGTCTGGGTGGCCGGTGGCGGGCGGGGCCGTCGAGGGCTCCGGGACGTTGGGTGGGGGGAGGGGCGGGAGCTGCCACGCGGAGACGGGGCTGGTGGGCACCCCTCTGTGCCGCGACAGCCTGTGTGTGACCGGATCTCCGAGCCGTGGGGCCAGCGGAGGCCGTCGCCGTCTTGGTGGCCTCGCACAAGATACCTGACCAGCGCGACGCCTGTGAACTCCCCCACAAGATGGGCCTTTCGTCCGGCCCCTGGCGGCCAGGGAGCCCGTGGACTTCGCTGCCAGAAGGAGGGGCTCCTTGGCGAAGCTGGGGGGGGCGGCTGCCAGCGCGGTCTGGAGGCTGGAGTGCCGGACGTGGGCAGGGCAGGGGCCAGGGAACCCGGGGGCGGCTCTTCCTGCCGCCCCCACAACACGCCCCTGAGCCCGAGCTGACCGGACCTGCCTCGGGCTGGGCCCCTTGGGGCCGAGGAGCTGGTCTGTGGGATGCTGGCTTCCTCGGGGGCACAAGTCGCTGGGGGGAACCCCAGAAGGAGTTTCCGGTTTGGGGGTGGCTGGATTCTAGTTGACCCCAGGTGGCAGATACCCGCCCGGAGGCGGTCGCGGCCTGTGGTATAGACGGGTAAGGTGGTCCCCCTGGCAGACACCCATGGGCTTCAGGCGCTGGGCTGTCCTCGGCTCTGCCCAGTGGGCATCTGGTCCCCATCAGGCGCTTGTCCCCGGGAGGGCTTTGCAGGGTGCATGGGCAGAGGGGGCGGGTCCAGGGCCTCAGCCTGCTTCGGGGCCTGGGCCAGCCTCATGCCCAGGCCGGCCTGCCCATGGCGGGGCGGGGTGGGGCAGGTTGTGGGCCGCGGGCCCCTGTCAGGCCCGCGGGGAGGCCGACAGCACGTGTGTGCTGTGTGCAGCGCGGGGGGCTTTCTCGGACGCTCCCGGCCAAGCTGCCTCGAGGTCTCCCTGGCCAGAGCCGATCAGGTGACCACGAGGGGCCCGCGCTGGGCGTGAGGCACCCCAGACCCGCCCCTGGAGCTGGAGTCCGTCCCAAGTGGGGGCCCCAGAGGTGGCCACTGGCCGGGCCTTGCCAGGGGGGAGCAGTGCCTCCCCCCCCCGCCCTGGCACACACCCTGGCCAGCATCCCCTGGTGGGCAGACCCCGGTGTCCAGCCTGCCGCGGGCGGCCCTCAGCCCAGCCCCCCAGCTCCCGCGCAGCAGCCTAAACAGAGCGAAGACGCGGTGATTGTTTACTGTTCTCTCCAGCCTGGAGCCGTCCAGGGCGTGGCCAGGCCGCACGCAGCTGCCCCAGACCCGGCAGGACTCACGGCCGTCCTCCTCGTCTGGGCAGCGTGTGCTCTGAGACGTGGCTGCGGCCTGGCCCCTGTGACAGTGACTGGCGACGGTGACCAGCGACACTGACCGGCGATACTGACCGGCAACAGTGACCAGTGACACTGACCGGTGATATTGACTGGTAACAGTGACCAGAGACACTGACCGGCGGCACTGACCAGCAACACTGACCGGTGATATTGACTGGTAACAGTGACCAGCAACACTGACCAGCGACACTGACCCGTGATATTGACTGGTAACAGTGACCAGCAACACTGACCAGCGACACTGACCGGCAACACTGACTGGTGACACTGACCGGCGACAGTGACCAGCGACACTGACTGGCGACAGTGACTGGAGACAGTGACTGGCGACAGTGACCGGCAACAGTGGCTGGCAACAGTGACTGGCGACACTGACCAGCAACACTGACTGGGGACAGTGATCGGCAACACTGGCCGGCGAGAGTGACCGGTAACAGTGAGCAGCGACATTGACCAGTGACACTGGCAACAGTGACCGGTGACACTGACTGGAGACAGTGACCAGCAATACTTACCGGCGAGAGTGACCAGCGACACTGACCGGTGACACTGACTGGCAACAGTGACCGGCAACACTGACTGGTGACACTAACCGGTGACAGTGACCAGCGACACTGACCGGCGACACTGACTGGCGACAGTGACCGGCGACACTGACCGGTGAGAGTGACTGGTGACATTGACCAGCGACACTGACCGGTGACACTGACTGGCAACAGTGACCGGTGACACTGGCCGGCTAGAGTGACCGGCGACACTGACCGGTGACACTGACCAGCGACACTGACCGGCGACAGTAACCGGCGACACTGGCCGGCGAGAGTGACCGGCGGCACTGACCGGTGACACTGACTGGCGACAGTGACCGGTGACACTGGCCAGTGAGAGTGACCGGTAACAGTGACCAACGACATTGACCGGTGTCAGTGACCAGTGACACTGACTGGTGACACTGGCGACAGTGACCAGCAGCACTGACTGGAGACAGTGACCGGCAACACTGACTGGTGACAGTGACCAGTGACACTGACCGGTCCCACTGCTGGTGGCGCCCGGTCCAGGGAGCTGCGAGGACCACGCAGAGGCAGCCCTGGGAGGCGCCACCAGGAGAGTCCTCCCCAGGCTGCCAGGCCACGCTGACCGCTGCTGGGGCCTCGGGCTGGGGCGAGGGTGAGGAGATGCGGACACGGCCGCAAACGCTCAGAAGCCCGACATAACTCAGGCACTGCGGAGCCAGGGGAAGGTGCCAGCTGGGGCGACCCGTGGGGGTGACCACTCTCCCCAGCTCCCTGCTGGCCGTCTGCAGGCTCACGGGGCAGCTCTGCTGATGACGCGCGTCCGGCTGTTGGGGCTCTCGACTTCCAGAGCCTCCGGATCTTGGAAGGCCGGCTGGCCGGCAAGGTCCGGCTGCTGGTCTGACTGGTCACCCCCAGTCAGGGGACACCTGGATTGCAGGGCGAGCGCCTCGCTGACTTGGGGAGGTGGGTGTGGGCCTCCCGGGGCCTGTGGTCAGCCCCTGGCGCCCAGCAGGGAGGAAAAGGAAAACCCCGAGAGTCCAGGGTGTGGCCCTCCGAGGGCCGTCTGGCTAGATGCTGGCCCCTGTGCGTGGCCTCTTCCTCGGAGGCTTCGCGAAGGCAAGAGCGGCCGATGGCCAGATGCGCGTCATCGGCGCGGAGCGGCCGCGTGAGCCTGCGGGCCCAGGGGTCGGCCGTCGCCCGCACGGGGCGCCGGGGGCCCAGCTGGCACTGCCCCAGGCACCGCGTGCCCGTGTCGCGTCAGGCTTCTGGGAGGCCCCTCGCTGCTCCTGGCCGGGACCTCGCTCCAGAACGGGGTCCCCGGGTCCCCAGCTGTTCTGGGCAGAGGTTCTGGGGGCCCGGCCAGTCTGTCAGGCGACGCCGGTGCGTGCGGCCGTGCGGTCTGTGCTGACCTTGTCTAGTGACACACAGATCGCTGTCCTTCCGGGGGGAGGCACGCTGCTCCTCCCCACGAGCTGCCCCCCCAGGAGCACGTCTCGGTGCCGGTGGCCTCCGCCTCCCGTCAGTGTGGCTGCGTCTCTCGGCGCCCGTGGGTCGTGCATCCTCAGCGAACACCTGCCGAGGGACAGAGCGGGCCGATGGCCAGTTCAGCCGCTGCCCTGGGAGCCCCCATGACCTTGACCCCTGACCTTGACCTCAACCTTGACCCTTGACCTTGGCCCTTGACCTTTGGCCTTGACCCTTGACCTTGGAGTGCCTGGTCCCGGCTGCATGACCTTAGGACGGCCCCACCGGGGGCGTGATACCTCCCCACGTGGCCTAGAGTGGCCAAGGGTCAGAGACACAGAGCTCAGGCCCCCCCCCGAGGCTGGACCAGGGACCAGGGCTGGGCACAGGGGCGGCCTCCTGGCCCCCCATCCCCACCCGGGAGCCCCCGCGAGAGCTCGAGCCCAGACACACCCATGGCTTCGACCAGGCACCCTGTGTCTGAGCTCCAAGGAGGCTGCAGGGATTGGCACCTGCTGCAGGTCCACGCAGGCCTGGGGGTCCCTGTCGCCATGGTACCCCCTCCTTGCCGCTGTCTTCGGCCTCCTGGCCCGGGTCCTCCGCGCTGGAGCCCAGCCTGGAAAAATGGTGGGTTGGGCTCCCTCTCTCCACCACCCCCCCACCCCGGGGCGCCCCTGCCCGACGAGGAGCCCCCCAAAGCCGGCTGATGGCTGGCGTGCCCCCAGCCTGACGGAGCTTCCGCGGCGGAGGCCACTAGCGGCCATCCTCCCCCTAGTCCTTCCTGGCCCTGCTCGCCTCCCGGGAGGAAGCCCTGATTGCTCGGAGACGCTCGCCGCGCCTGTCACCCCGCAGAGGTGGCTGCGGTTCTCGGTGCCAAGGAGCCGCTCCCGGCGATCACAACACAGCTGCTGCGGCCCTGGGACGCACCCACGGCCCGGCTCGGGCACGTCTGCCTGTACCTGGACGCGGGTACAATGAGGAGGGGGTCGTGTGTGCAGGCCAGCGCCGCCGGTCGAGATGACAGCCGGACTCGGTTCGGCTGCGCCAGGTCCCGTGGGGCCAGCTCTTCGGCCTCGCCAGATGCCCCCCCAACCCCCGCTGCAGCCGCACCCCAGAACCAGCACCAGGGTCCCTGCTTCGCCCCCTTCCTTCCGCGGCTGGACCCCCACCCCGGGCCAGTCCCTTTGCCTCTGCACTGAGAACCAGCTCCCGGCTCTGCAAGGACCCTTGCCCCCGAGGGCCGGGGGCCAGCTTGCTGCAGGGGCACCATCCTCCAAGGGAGCCCTGGGGCGCTCGGCGTCAGCCAGAGGGTAAAGTTGGGGGAACTGCCTGTCCCTGCGCGGTTACCCCGGGGGGAACGACTTGCCTCTGCCTCGGGCTCCTGGTCCTGAAATGGGCGTCATGGCTGCGTCAACTTGAGGGGCCCGGCAGGCCCGGAGAATGTCCCCTTTCCGGAGGGGAGGGGGCAAGGGTCCGGCCCAGCACCCACCACTGCCCGCCATCACGCCACCTGCGAGTCCCGGGCGTGTTGCTTCACCGCTCCCTGCCTCAGTTTCCCCCCGGCAAATGAGGAATCAAGTCCACTTTGCTGGGCCCTTTCCAGGGGGACGGATGGAAGCCGTGGGGTGTGTGACAGCAGACGGCAGAGGCAGCTTACATATGTGTGGGGGGTGTCTGTGTCTTGGGGTTCTGAGCCTCAGGCGGTGGGGGGCGTTTGGGCTGTGATGCTCTGGTCTGACGGGCTGAGAAGGTCCTTTTCTCCACCGGCCCATCCAAGGGCGACGAAGCCACACGGGCAACTGCTTGGACCCAGCTGCACCAGCCTCCTTCCAGTCTGAGCATCAGCCCGGGACCCCGACTTTGCTTCTTGGGGGGCTTATCGCTCCAGTAAGCTCTGCCTTGCCTGGTGCCTGGAGCTTTCCAGAGGCTCAACGCACGCTCATCGGTTAGCTGAATCACTAGTAAGCAGACGTGAAGTGACGTCATAAGCTACATGATGATGTCATATGTTCGTTGCTCTCTCCGCAGAGTGGACAAGGCCCCGCCCCAGCCGCTCTCAAGGGTGAGGGCAAAGCTAGTCCATGTGGATGTTGGAGTCACCCCCACAACCCGGCTCCGCTCCGCCAAAGGCCTTGAACTTCAACGTGAACCGAACGTCGGTTTGCCCATCTGTAGAATGGGGTGAAACCAACAGCCTCCATCATAGGCTCATCGTGCAGAGGACTTAGACTCGGCCGTGACAGTGGCCAGCGTGGCAGGGGCAGCCTGGCAGTAAGCGCTTCCTCCCCCCGGACCTTCCGCTCCTACACACCTCCCAGGAGTCTCACGCCCACTCCAGGGGGCAAGGGTCCGGCCCAGCACCCACCGCTGCCCGCCATCACGCCACCTGCGAGTCCCGGGCGTGTCGCTTCACCGCTCCCTGCCTCAGTTTCCCCCTGCAGCGGCTTCACGGCCACACGAGTCCTCGTACCGGGCAAAACGACGCGTTCCTCGGGGTAGGTTCGTTTTGGATCGTCTGCGTCCGCGGCAAATAGCTCGGAAGACCCTCGCGCGCGGGCGAGGCCCGGGCTGTTGATGGGGGTGGGGCGCGTGAGTGCCAGGAACCCTGGCGCTTGTTCAGAGTCCGGTGTGCGCGTCACCAACCTTCGACAGACCTGGGACCCGGCGGTAAAATAGCCGCAGCCCAAGCGGAGCGTCAAGTTGCTCCCCACCCCCTCTTTTTTGGGGTGACGTCTGCTGATAAGCTGCGAAAACGTCTCATCCTGACACCGGCCAGGCAACCCCCTTCCGAAGCGGCAATGTGGTGGGGATCCCAGCACGGACTTGCTGTTTGCCCCAGAGATGGCCAGTCTCCCCCCCCCGACCCCCCTCTCCACGGGGGAGGAGCGCGCCGCGAGCTGAAGTGGACCATGTGTGCGTGTCAGACACAAGCGGCATCCGTTGACATCCTGCGAGGCCCGAGCTCGCCCCCAACGGACAAGGGGAGGCCTCAGAGGGGCCCACGTGGCCCCAGACGGTAGATGATGAGGTGCTGGACCTGCCCAAGGAGCTGCTTGCCATGGACACCCCCCTTTCCTCTCTGCTTCGGGGTGCCGCCCTGAGAAAAGCCCAGCCCGGAAGGGACATCAGCCGGTAGCTGCCCCCCAGCTCCCGCCCTCCGACTCCTGCGGGAATGGATCCTTCTTGACCGGATGCTCCACCTTGACCAGAGCTGGACAGGGCTGGAGATGCCTCCCGGACAGCAAGCGCCCGTGGGCAGTGGCCAGGGTGGCACTGGTGCCCTCGGTGCCTTACAGCTCGCCCGCCCTGGGGGAGGGAGATGGGGTCCCTTGGATGACCCTGGTAATGAGCTCCTTCCCGAAACGGGTCATCCGGGAGAACAGCTGGACATACTGGCCAGCTGGAAGCTCTCGGCTCACCTATGGCCGCAGATTGGGGTGTGTAGAGATGGCGAGTGCCCTGCATGGTGTCCTGGGCACTCGGCTGCCTGGAGCTGGAATCCCTTCAGCTGTGGGTGACCATCCATGCCCCCGTGGCCAGCGGGACCCAGCAGAGGAGGCCAACAGCTCAGGCTGGTCAGGGACACACGTGGGCAGGTCCTGAGGCGAAGATCCGCTCCCCAAGCGGGGCTCAGACTGTGGACCCACGATGCCCAGCGATCTGGCCGCGAGAGTCCTTCCCAGAGTCCTCCGGGGCTCAGCCCATGAGAGGACGTTCAGGAATGGCCAGGAAGGAGGCCGAATCCTCAAGCTGCCCCGGCCCCGAGCCCCTCTGCTGGTCTGTCGGGGGGACCTCATGCTGGGAGGGGCGTGGCGGGTGGAGTTAGCGTCCCGAGGAGATGGACCCTGCAGTGGGACTTTTCCAGGGGGCCGGGCGCGGCGGACTAAGTCCTGGCTGCGAGGGGGAAGGCCCACTCAGCGAGGGTCCAGGGGGGTGGTGCCCCTGACACCGACAGCCCGCTAGGAGCTGGACCCTCGGAGCGTGGGGGTGTGTCCACCGCAGGGTGGCCGCAGGCAGCCTTCTCCAGAGCCTGGGCGAGCCACCCGGCTGACGCCTGACCTTGGAGGCTCTGCGCACCTGGGGACCTGGCCTGGCTTTGGCCCCAGAGAGCTGAGAGGCGAATGTGGGTGCGGGGGGGCTGCTGGTGGTTGTGCAGCACAAGCTGTCTCTGTGACGGTCCTAGCAGCACACGGCGCAGCAGGACGGGGTGCACGACCCGCCACCCCGCTGCCCCGAGGCGGCTTGGATGGGACTCGCACCTCGGGCTCAGGGCCGCCCGGCGGTGCCCACGGGCAGGCGGGGTGTCCATCTTCACAGGGAACAGACCCGGGAGGTGGTGGCTGTGGACCCTCAGCGAGGACGGACGCGAGACGCGCATGGGCTGCGGCTGGCTTGGGGGGCCTCTCTGCTCTCCTGCCTGTGGACGGGAGGCCTGCGTGCATGTGGAGGTGCCCGGCTGCGAGCCTGTGTGTGAGGGACGCTCAGACAGGCGGCCTTTGTCGTGGCTCTGCTGCTCTTCAAGGCCTTCAAGGTGCCCTGCCTTTCTGTTCGAGGGGCCCCGATACACACGCACGCACGCTTGCACGCACACTTGTACACACGCAATGCACATATGCACGCCCACACATATGCACACACCCACACATGCAAACACATACACACAGGCACACAGGCAGTCACAAGACACACACATGCATGTCCACACACATGTACACACATGCACACACACGCACAGCTTGGCTGCATTGTCCCTATGTCCTATGGTAGCCACTGGTCACGTCCGACGAACCAGCGTTCCTGACCAGGTAGCCTTAGCTGGCACATGTGTGTGCGTGTGCGCGCGTGTCCAGCATGAGCCAGGACCGTGTTCACTCTCGTCCAGCCGGCGCAAGCGAGCCAGAGCCGGCAGAGGCAGCGGGCAGTGGCTTGAAGGCCGCTCGGTCACTTCCTCTCGGCAGCCACTCTGCGAAGCCGCGTCGTGGCCTTCCCCACAAGCGTGTCTGGCCAGCGCCACGTCCGGGCTTTGGAGGGTCACCGGTAACTCTTACCGGAGACGCAGCCAAAGCCCGAAGTCAGTCAGGTGCAGGGTTTGGGGGGCGGAGGAGCCGGGTTCTGGGGTGACGCTGCGCTCCGGCTACCTCCGGGCCTGTGTCCATCCGTGTCTCTGCCCCTGCGTGGTCGGGCAGGCCTGATGGCTTCGCTGGCCCCTGGGAGGGCAGGGCTACCTCCCAGCACAAGTTCTCAGCGTCAGCGTCTGACTGTCCCTGCACACGGACGTCCAGCTTCCTCACGTGCCCGTGCCAAAGCGTGGGCTGGTCCGGACCCTCCTCTGCCCTGGGGCCCTGACATGGAGTGGTCATGTGACCTGAGCATCCTTCCCGGAACCTGTCCCGTCCAGGCCCCGTGGGCCCAGAGCAGGAAAAGCAGCTTTTGGTGGACGAGTTCGCTGAGACCGGGGAGGCTTGAAGACAGCCCACCGCACCAGGCCGTGTCGCGCTGACGTCCGTGGGGCCTTTTCCTGGCTCCCACGCACCCGCTGGAAAGTCCAGGCTCAGAGAGGGTGAGGACTCACTCAAGGCCGCACAGCCGGTCGGCGGGGGGAGGCTCAACGCCCAGTCCCCCATGACAGACATCAGGCGTCTTTGGCAAGCCGGGATCCTCGTCCCATCTCACGGCCGCTGCTCTGCGCCAGCTGATGGTTGTAAAAGGGGAATGTGTGCCAATTGTTGCCAGATCTGCTGATTTTTTAAAAGAGAGGCCGTAAATCCCGGGTTTTAATGGGAAACCCCGATGACTGCACAGAGCAGCTGATTGAAGTCTTTGGTTTTTATTGAGGTTCTTTTCTTTCTTTCTCTTTCTTCTTTTTCCTTTTGAGCTCGGCCGGCCAAGATATCAAGGAGCTCGGTGGGCTTCACCGGCTCGAGGCTGGCTTGTTAACAACAAAACAAAACAAAACAATGAAGATGGAAGTTCAGGCTGGTGTCAGCGTGCTACGGTCAGGGAGGCTTGAACAGGGCCGGGCCGGTGGGCGCGGACACGGCGGCAATCTCGGAGGGCTCCCCGGAGGCTGCAAACCTTGGCACGTCATGAGTCTCAGCTGCAAGTACGCCCAAGGGAGCCTCTTGGGTCCGTGTGAGTGTGTCGGGAGCGGTGCTTGCTGCTGGGTGTGGCGCGGGAGACCGGGAGAGGGGCTCGATCAGCCTGAGGCTGCCTTGGATGCGGGGGGCTCTGCTCTCCGAGGCGGGCGTTCTGTCGGCCGCGTCTCTTCTTCGGCTCTTACCTGCGGGCTCGGCTTGCTCTTGGAGAGCGGGGGCCCCTGGGCACGAAACAGGCCAGGTCTGCGTGGCTCTTACACGAAGGCCGTGGCCAGGAACGTCGCGTGTCAGGAGTGACCGGTGTGTGTCCGGACTGTCTGACCTCGTGCCTGAACCCGGAGGTCCCGGGGCACGGGGGTGGGTGGGGGTGGGGCAGGACATGCCAGGAGAGTAAATGCACCATCTGGGGAGGGAGAATCCCATGGGCAGTGCTGTCTGGGGAACTGACTCCCCAAGACGACCAGAATCTTCTCTGCAGGACTTGTCAGTGCCTTTAACACGCGACCCTTTAGAGTTCTGCATTACGTCAGCTCTGCTCTGGAAATGTCTCTCCCTCCCCTCCCCTCCCCTGCCCTCCTCCTCTCTCCCCCCCACTTTCTCTCCCACTTCCTTTTGCTTTCCCTGCAGGAGGTATGGGGAAAGTGCTAGAAGATGTCCTCGGAGACCTCCTCGCTGCCTGACGGCTCACGGCTGACCCCTCGCCTCACTGTCTCTGTCCTTCACGCCCCTTTTCTTGGCTGTTTCCAGAACTTCGCTTTCTCTCACCTGGAGACCTGGGATGGACCGCAGGGCGGGGGGGCGGGGGGAGGAGGCTGCGTGTCTGGCCCGAAGGCCTGAGGGCTCCGGACGGGCTCCCGGCTGTCTCCCTCTCGGGAGTGACCAGCCCAGTCGGGTTTCCAGTCTGGGAGGGGCTCGCAAGGGGGGGGACACAGATGCTGAGGAGGCAGCAGCCCCAGAAAGGAAACCCTCCCCCCTCCCTGGGAGAGGGCTGGGGGTCGGAGGGGGAGAGGAGGAGGGGAGCGAAGCGTCTGAGTGGCTGATGAAACGGGGCCCCTTCTCCGGCCTTCCTGTTTATGGCTGAGAAGTAAACAGCTCGGAAGCCAGCCCGTCTCGGCGCAGCTGGGGCACGGGCTCGGGCCACCCGACACTCTTCTGGGTGGCAGTGGGCGGGGAGGCTGCCAGTCACGCTAGTCCCGGGGGACCTTTGGTTTGCGTGCGCGCCTGCATTTTGGGGCATTTTCCCATCACCTCCCGCCATCTGCTTCGGCCACATCGGTGGTCCGGCTCCTCTCGGGGGACCTCGGTCACCTCCGTGGCCGGCGCCGGTGCCCAGCTGGCTATGCGTGTTGCAGCTGTGTGACGGCGGGCAGCCATGCGCCCTCTCTGAGCCAGCCCTGGTCTACGGTGGGCGGGGCCGGGGCAGGGGGGGGCCCTGGCTTACGGCCAGGTGATCGGTCATCTGCCCCCGCGATGGGGTCCTCCCAGGCCTCAGTGGACTGGAGGGAGGGCTGGTAAAGATGGGGAGGGGGCACCCCCTTTGAGAGGAGCCCCTCAACCTTGTTCTAAGCCGCACTGGAGGCTGAGGCGGTGTGTCTTCTGGGCAAGGCGGGCAGTGATGGACGAGAAGGTGCCGGGGAGGTTGGAGGGCGGGGCGGGGCAGTGGACAGCAGGGGAACGGACAAGCTGCGGTTGTCCAGAGCTGTGTCCCCGGGGGTGGACACGGAGACAGTGGGCGATGGCCGAGGGCCAGAGCACACGACCGTTTTTAAAGCAGACACACGTGAAGACGACCTCGTTCCCGCGGGCTCCGTGGCAGCGGCGTGGGCTGGGCCTGGTGGGCACGGAGGGGCTCCCTGGAGCGTGCCCCCTGACTCCCGCCCTCCCTGGGGCTGCCGGCCTAGGCATTGTGCTCAAAGCAAGCGTGGGAGCAGCCCCTTCCTGCGTGGCGCCCGCACCCCGTTCTACCCGGGAGAGTCAGCTCTCACATGCCCACGTCCACGCCCACGCTGGGCCTGGCGAGGACTGGAGTCTAAAGACACCGTCAAGATGCTTGGCTTCGTGCGGAGATGACACTCGTGTCGTGCACAGTAGCTTGTCCGGCGTCGGCGAGGCTGAGCTGGGAAGCTCAGTATACATGGTCACCTGTCACCTGATGGTCACGCTCCCAGGGGCGGCTGCTGCCCAGGTTGCCCACCTCGGCCACTGGAGTCAGCACGTCGGGATCCGTGAGGGGTCAGTGGCCAGGCTTGGGGCCCTCTCTGTGCCTGAGCTCCGCTTTGTCCCCCGCGTCCACTGCGGTCGAGGCCTCTTTAGAAGTCACCGTTCCCTGGACCCTCAACATGCACCCAGACACCCGGGAAGGGTGGCTCTGCCTGTGGGTACCTCTGCGGCCCCTCCTGACTGGAATCTGTCAAGCCTGCCAAGCTTTGCAGCCTCCTGGAAGCCCTCCAAGATTGCTGCCGTGTCCACGCCCACCGGCCCGGCTCTGTTCGTGTCTCTCTGACCACGGCGCCCAGGGGGGGGGCCCGGAGGCACCCCCAGACGGAGCCATCCTGACTGGGTGTCACGGCGAGTGCTGGGGGGTCCACAAACGCCATGACCAGCTTTTGGGGTGCCGTGTCTCCTGAAGGGGGGCGCTTCTGGGACACCGCAACAGCGTGACCGGCACGTGCCCCTATATTTCAGAGCAGGGCTTGGAACACACGCTCCCATGCAGACCTGACGTGCACCGGCTGTGGCGGGCGTGGGGCAGGACAGTGTCACACCAGCCTCGGGCCCGGCCAGCCCGCCCCCTCAGGGAACTGCTTGGTCTCTCGCGGGTGGGTAGAGGCGCTGGCCGGGGGCCCAGTGTGGACTGCCGTGAGCTCCCAGGGGCTGGGCCTAGAGGTTGCCCAGGCAGGTCACGCTGCACTTGTCAGGGGCGATGGTGAGGAATGTTCTGGAAAGTGTCCCCTACAGGGTGTCCCTGCCTCACAGACCCCGTTACCCACCCACCACGTACCATGTGGGAGGGAGGATGCTGGTGACTTCTCCAGCCCTGGGGTGTGTGTTTCACAAGCAGACCAGCCTCCTGGCCCAGGGCAGGGCAGTCTCGAGGTTGTCCAGGCTCCTGGGAAACCGAGGGTAGAGGATGTGCTGGTAGCAGCTGACCAGGCTGTGTCTTCTGGATGGAGAACGTGGTTTCTGCTTTGTCCCTTTTTCCGCTACGTCACGCTGACACGGCGACCGGGTGACGTGCACCGGGGAGCTTCCGTTTATTCTCACCTTTTTTGTTTTGTTTTGTGCCGTTTGCACTGCCTAAAACTGGCTGGGCCATGGTGGCGTGCACCTGTAATCCAAGGGCGGGGAGGCAAGCAGACAGGCATCGCTTGAGTGCGCGGGTTTGAGATGATCCCAGGCAACATAGCGAGACCTGGTCTCGAAAAGGCAGCCGGGCGTGGTGGCACGCGCCTGTCATCCCAGCAACCTGGGAGGCTGAGGCTGGGGATTACTTCAGTCCGTGGTACCCGGGGCAACGTGAGTCTGCGGTTCCCCGGGCAACGTGGTGAGACCTGGTCTCAAAATAAACAAATGGATAAAAAGGGTTCTCCCCCTTCCTACCTGCAAGGCAAGTTTTCTCTCCAGCGATTTCTTCTCCGACCTTGACAAGCTATTGCTGCAGAGGTGGGGGCGGGGCGAGGAAAGAAACGGTGCTGGTGTTTCCTCTTCATGTGAGAGAAAGGTGCCCTTTGGGGGGGAGAGGGGGCGTCCGCTGGGGACCCCGAAAGTGCAGATCCGGACATCCTCAGCCTCGTCCACTCAGACCTGAATCTCCTCAGAGCTGTTGCGGACCACGTGGAGAACTGGCAACAGGGTCCACGGATGACCAGGTGGTGGGAGAACCTCGGGGTAGACAGCGATTAACAAAAATGGAACCCCCCAACATATAAATAAGTGCAAAGAAACCTGAGGAGTGCGGAGTGGAAGACCGCCCCCCAGTTCCCCTGCTGCTTTCTGCTTGCCTCTGGGAGCAAGAACCCCCCCCCCCCCAGAGGAATCGTTTTCTTTAGCTGTTTGCTTATTCGCAGGGGCCAAGGAAGGAGCCTGGACGTTCGTCAGGGAAAATGAAGCGGCCGGTGATTTCTCTCCAATTTCCTTTTCCCTGGATTTCTCTTCTTCCTCCTTAGTTCCCATGAGTAAGTTAGGGCGCCCCTCTCCCCCTGCGGAGCCAGACTCTGCAGGCCTGGACTCCCATGAGGGGTTGGGGGACAGTCAGGGAGGGAAGGAGGATTTGGGGAACAGAGCAGCTGCCATCAGCAGAACTGCGCTAGAACCGGAGGGGAAGAGGAGCTCTGAGGTGCCGGGAGCTTCTTTCTCTCCTGGTACTGAGCCCAGCCTTGCAAGAGCAGCGCGGTTCCCGCCCTGTACGTGGTGGTTCCCTGACCGTGGCGACTGCCACTGTGCCTTCTTCAAAGATACTTCGGCTGGGAGCCGCGTGTGGAAGGAAGAAGAAACGAGAAGGAAGAGGTGGGCAGCCATCTGCGAGGCCAGCCCGCAGCACGGGGGTCCTGGGAAAGCACGTCCAGGCCCCACTGGAATGACGTTGTGGAGCCCCTTACAGACCCCAGCCAGGAAACCAGGAAAGTCACCATGATGTCATCAGGAAGGAGCAAGTGACACGCAGCAGGGAGGACGCGGGCACGTATGACAGCAGGAGGATTCACCTGCGGGGGCAACGGTCATCACTAATCGGTCTTTGGGGACATTCCACAGAGGTGAGGAGGCTGGGTGACAGGGGAGAGACGTGCTGCAGCCCACCCTCTCGTGAGCCAGAGGGGCCTGGAGAGACAGGCGGTGTTCCTCTTAGCAGGTCAAGATTCTCGGTCGGC
Organism: Uropsilus gracilis; assembly: GCA_004024945.1. Taxonomy (NCBI): domain Eukaryota; kingdom Metazoa; phylum Chordata; class Mammalia; order Eulipotyphla; family Talpidae; genus Uropsilus; species Uropsilus gracilis. The sequence continues at coordinate 20,648 of PVHY01019329.1, forward strand.
TCAAGCGCTCAGATAAACGCACATGGGAAGAGGGGGGCCGCATCCCCAGGTACACGAGACCCCGATGCCCTCCCCGGCTCCCTGTGAGGTCACTGCCGTGCGCTACCCGCTGGACGTTCACAGCCGGAGACGCCTGGCCTCTTCCAGTTCCAGAAACGTCTCCGTCCCACGGCGTCCTCTGCCAGCGCGGACCCAGCGCCCCACCCCGCTAGCTGATTGATGCTTGAATTAGGGGAGACTCTTCAGCAGGTGTGAAATACAGCGGCCCGTGTCTGGGCGCGACCGTACGTGTTATCAGCGATGGCAAGTGCGTTTTATAGCCTCGGCGCCAAATCGAAGTCGAGGTGATTTGCACATCAATCTCCCGGATAGCATCAGGGCCGTGTCACTGCACTTCGACCTTCCAGATGCCTTTGGCCGCCCGGGCTAGGCTGAGGCCCTGGCCAGCTAGCCGGGGCGGCCAGCTAGCCGGGGCGGTGGTGGCCGGAGCCAGATTACCCGCTGCATCAAAAGGCTTAGCCGCTCAGCTTGAGGCTCTAGAGGCCGGAGGAGGGCCCTTGAGACCCGGGCTGCAGGCGGGGAGGGAGGCCATTTCTCTGCGTCCTCGACCCGGCTTCTGAACCCCACGTCAATTCTGGGAGCCCCACCCGGATCGCAGAGAGAGAGTCCACAGGTAACTGGACCTCAGAAACGCCCCGCCTGGCTTGTCTGTCACCCGAGGGTCCGCCGATGACAGGTGAGAGAAGCGGTTAAGTCTCCAAAGTGACTGTGGGGCCTGCACCAGGGATGGGGAGGGAGGGGGAAGGGGGGAGTGCGCCCCAAAAGTACAGCAGTGCTCCCGGAGAAGCTTCTGGCCCACAGGACAGCGTCAGAGCTCCCTGGAGACAAGCGAGTCAGGTAAGGGCCGCTCTTCAGCCCGCCTGGGGTGTGGTGGCTCCACGAGGACCTTGTGAAGAGGGCAGATTTCAGGAGCGAACGGCTCTTGCAGGGATGCACGGAAGGTGTGTTTAGGAGAATGTTTTGAAGTTAGGGTTCTGGGCCTCTCATCCGTTTCTCCACTTATATTTAGCCCCAGTGTCTTTCTGCTTGGAAAGCCTTTCCATCCCTTTGGCGTCGCATCCTTTCGCAGGCCAGGGGAGGAAGCGTGAGACGGCCAAGTCCACTTTGCAAACCCCTGTAAGATATGCTAATGTGCAGGGGCTGATTATTAAGCTAAATACCTTGTGTTGGAAACTGGAGTTAATTATAATCTATATAATTAGTCGCTGGTCAGCCTAGAAGTTATAATTTATTGTTCCCTAATTTGCATTTATTATCAAAGATATTTAATTTAAAAGACTTAGAAAAAAAACGAGCCTGATTCGAGCGGTTTGGAGATGGCGGGCGTTCAGCAAACTTCAAAACTACTTTCTGGGAGCTTCTCGAGGCACATTATGCACAATTTCAGGAAATAACACACGGGTGGCGGCAGAGGGCTCGCGCTTGTTGATTAAAACACCAGAAAAACCAAGCCGTTTGGTCCAGCAGCCCCACCCCCCACCCCCCACCCCGGGTCCAAGGGGAGCTCGGCCCAGAGCATCCAGGTGGGACGAAGCGCTGGCGGGAGGCCGGGCCACCTGTGTCCTCGCTGCAGGGACAGGGCGTCAAGTGGGACGTCACGCGCTCTGGCCTCGGATGCTCGCACGGTGGGGCCGCAACTTGTGTGGAAAGGCTCACCCTCACGCCTGCGCCTCGGCTCCACCTGCCTTCCTGGGCCAGCCTCTGTATGCCTCATCCGACCTCCGCCCCCGCCCGGCTCCCGCGGCCTTGGCTCTCAGTGACTGCGGGCTGAGCGTGAGGACCGGCTCTGAGTCCCGGGGACCCCCAGCTCTGAGCCCCGGGGACCCCCCCTTCTTCACAAACGCGGAGACTGTTTGACTGACAGGCTTTTGACGTGTCTGCTGTGAAGCGGTGGCCAGGGAAGACAGGGGTGAAGAGATGGTCCAGTCTGGTGTGGAGGTTGGGCGGACGTGTCTCTAAGAAGATTCTTTGTGCTCGCCGCCCGTTGCCCTCAAGCCCTTCCACTGTTTCAGGAAGCCACGGCTCTCCTGGGTCCGGCTTCTTCAGAGGAAGGGCTTGGCTTGTGGCTTTCTTTAGAGGTTGTCCAGGCAGCGTGGGTACGATGTGGATTTGTCTTCCCATGCTGCATCTCGCGTCCCTTGCTGAGCAGAGCGTGGGGGTGAAGGAGGTGAGCACAAGGCCCGTGGCGCCCGCAGAGGCGCTCCTTTCAGGGCCTGGAAAAGACAGTCCTGGACAGTGTGGGGTGCCAGGGGGCACCTCCAGGTCATTTCTGCACAAAGCTGCCTGTCTTCCCCTCTGCTTGGGACGCCCTGCTGTTCAGGGGGGTACCAAGAGCAGGGTGCATGCAACAGCGGTGACCGCAGAGAACTTAGCCATGAATAAAGGTGAAACACAACTGAACGCAGATGCTGTCTTATGATCACCGTCCTGATGGTGGTGGACAGTGGCGGCTGCAGGGGTGGGGGGGCCGTGCCAGGCGCCCATGGGCTCTGGGGTACATGAGTGGTCATGTACTAATTGGTCAGGGCACCCATTTCCCAGCCCCTGGGAGTGCTGGCCGTCGATGGCCCCTGGGAGTGCCGGCCGCCATTGGGTCAACACTGCCACCGTCCCTGGGGGGGAGGCGCTCCCTGTCTCGGCACCTGGGGCAGTGGACATTGGTCCTTTGGGGGGCAGGAGTGAGCTGAGGGGCAAGAGACACAGGCCCCCTGTCGGTCTCACCAAGGTCAGACTGACTGTGGCACCATCTTGCTTGGCCATGATCGGTCTCCTGTTTAACATTCCCCTCATCCTTTGCGTCCCCCCAGCCCACCCCTCCCGGCTTCCTGCTTAACCTCGAGTCCTCGGGCTACGAGTCGATCCACTTGTCTTGCGAGTCCAGTTGCCCGGTGGATGAATTTACACTTGAAAATACAGCAAATACTTTCAACTCAAGACGCTGAAAACTGGACATCGCACCAGTGACCAGTACCCCCCGCTCCCCTGCTCACAAGACCAGAACTGCCAACCGGCTTTCCCCAGAGCCAGGCTTACGACGGGCTGTCCACCCGATTCTGCCAGTGCCTGCTGGTCGTTCCACTTGGCACTGACCAGCAGTGTGCCAGCGTCTGCTGCCCCACCCTGTCGGAAGATCCAGCTCTGCTGCAACAACCAGTCACAGGAGGTTCCATTTGGCTCATCCCCGGGCAGTGCCAGTGGGAGAAGGTGGCCGGGTGACCGGTGGGCAGACGCAGAGAGAAGCCGCGGCTCCTTCTGGTCCAAGACCTTGTGTTGCTGGACCCACAGATACTGAAGATCAGCTGAGACCTGAGTGTGATGTGGGGGGTCCGGTGGGGAGACGGGCTGGGCGTTGGGGCCCGTAGGAGACACCCCCATAACTGGCTGGTGCCTGAGCCACCGGCCAGAACTCCAGGGCTGAGAAAGGCAGAGGGGGAGAGAGCGCTGACTTCGTTTGCTGGTTCCATCGGGTATTTTGTTGGATCCCCGGCTCCTGAGGGGTGTCGGGTGGGGAGCTGTGGTTGAGGGCCCCTGTGAACCCAGTCTGTGCCCCTGGCCGAGGTGGCTCCATCACATCCACACCTGACTCCGGGTGCTGTTCAGATAGAAGCCTGGGGAGCAGGGTCAGACACCCTCCTTGCTTTCCTCTCCTGGGTCTAGAAAGTGCCTGTAGCTCCACCCTGCCAGGTAAACGTCACCCCTGCCAGTGGTTCCTCACTGTACCACATCTGCCATTGGCTGCGAGTCGGGGCTCCAGGGAATCCCCCCCAAACGGCAGGTGCCTTGAACGGGACACACCCTGGGACGCTGGCTCTGGAGACCTGGGTGAAAACCCCAGGTGTGTTAAACCTCGACACCGGCTGGACACGGGGGCGTGTGCCTTTAATCCCAGCCTTGGAAGGGAGGCCGAGGCTAGGAATCGCTTGAGTCCGTGGGTTTAGACCTCTCCCAGGCAATACAGCCAGACCTAGTCTTGAAAAAACAGCTGGGTGTGGTGGCACATGCCTGTAATCCCAGCTATCTGGGAGGCTGAGGCTGGGGATCACCTGAGTCTGCGGATCCCAGGTCCAATGCAGGATCTGGACTACTCAGATCTGATCCCGGATTGGGAACACCCTGGGCAAGACCTTGTCTTAAAATAAACAAACAGATAAATAAACCTCGACACCCTGCTTGCTATGTGGCTTGTGTCTTTGACCTATACAGCGACGGGCACAGTGAGAGCGCTCCCCACCCCCACCCCCGTCCCGGTCCGTGTGGGCTGCAGAACCAGAATGCACAGATGGGGTGACTGAGAGCAACCGACCCTTATCTCTCACGGCCCTGGAGCTGGGAGCTGAGACCAGGGTTCCAGCCGGACCGAGTAAGACTCTTCCCTGGGCTCCATGCTGTCTCCCCATGCATGGAAAGGGGAAGCCTGGGGGTTTCTCCGGCGCCCTTTTGAAAGGGCACTAATCCAGTTCACGAGGACCCCAGCCTCGTGAACCTCGCAGCCACCCCCAGGGCTCTCCTGCTTAAAACCATCACCTTGCTGGTGCGGATTTCAATACATGAACTGGGGGCAACCCCAACGCTCAGACGATAGCTCTACCTTACAGCGATGGCAGGTTTTCCTGAAGAAACCGCGCGCTATCTTCGCGCTAACACCCGGTTTATGCCCAAATCCAAACTGGCTCCAGATGACGGTTGGGTCTGGATGAGTGACCACTCATGCTGATTTTCAAGGATAAAGCACGCATCCTCTCCCGCTTCAGAAAGGAGTTGAGCTCCGGAAGGTTGAGTCGAGGGAAACTGTCCACCCCTGATTCCTTTTACCGACAGAAGCAACGTTTTCGTGTCACTTTGATGACACGTGGTGTGTCAATTCAGATCCACAGGACAACGCATAGGTATAGGTTGTAGGTATGAGCTGTGAGTGGACGGTTCTGGCTCCACAAGGGAACACACCTCAGCGAGATGACAAGACCGAGCTAGGTTTTTCTGTCTTTGTTTCGTTGTCTTGCCTTCCTTCACCCCCTTCCTCCCCCACTGCTCATAGCCATATTTCAGTGCTCCGAAGGGTAGGCGCTGTTCCTCAGAAATACCCCTCAGAGGAGGGGAGATCTGCTATTTTCTGTGTACAGTTGTTAATTGATTTGATAATTGCCTGGGAGACGCACACAAACACACAACCACACACACACACACGCAGAACAAATGTCAGGCCGCATACTTCTCCCCGACGGTCAGATGAAGATGGCTCAGCTCCGAGGAGAGGATGGACCAGGAGATGGGGCAGGCATGTAGTGGGGGGGGGGGGGGAGGCAGGCCATCCCTTTTGGTGACCAGGCGAGACGACTCCCCAAATATGACAATAAATCACCGCAGGAATCAATCACCCGGGCGGCCACTGCTTGGCGCTGATAATGCATCAATCAATATTTAATGTTTGCACTTTAATTAATCCAGGGGTGCGGGCATTCTCTCAGTGACAGAAATAAAGGGAAGAGAAATAAAACACCTTTGATATCACGGAGCGGCCGCGCTGCCTGTCGGGGAGGCTGGGCTGGTGCTGTCACCGGTCGCCTCGTGCCACCCAGGCCCATGTGGCTGGAAGCTTGGGGGGGGGCGTGAGGTGCCAGAGTGCGGCTGGCAGGGAGGATGTGGGTCCCCGGAGTATGGATTCCCGGGAAGGCGACAAAGCCAGCGTGGACATTGGACTCGGGACGTCAGGGACGTCTTCGCCCCAGAAGAGATTTCTTGGCGGCGAGCGGCCCATCACTTTGGGGGGCAGAAGACGATCTCCCCTCTGCCCTGAGAGTCAGGAGTCCTTGCGGTCCTTGTGGACACAGTCCCAGCCTCAGCCTCCAGGAGGCTCTTGGCCTCGTGCCCGCGGCCGCAATTCCGCTCTGCCCCCTCCCGCCAAGGGGTTTCAGACCGCTGGCCCCATGTGCCTCGCGGCCTGCACGCCGGGTGTGCGCACACGTCCCGTCCACCTGCTCCATGCGCCTGCCCCGTCCACCCGCCCAGAGCGCCCACCCCGCGCACCCCACCCCGTCCCCCCTGCACCCACTCTACGTACCGCCTCCAAGCACCTGCACCTGTTCTGCTGGTCTTGGGGCTCTGGCCCGCGGCTGGGGGGTGGGTGGGGGACATGTGGCTGGGTTTCCGGCGCTGAGGGCAGCGCAGGACCTCAAGGACGTGTGTGGGCAGTGGCTTCTCCTTGTACCCCAGAGAGCCGGCCGGGAGGCGTCGTCCCCATGGTGGCCCCTGTGGCAGCCAGCCTCCAGCCCCTTCTCCCCCACCGGGAAGGGCGCGACTGCCCCCCCCCCCGCTATGAGGAGCAACCAACCACCTGGAGGGGCCTGCCTCACCCGCCCGGTGCCTCCGAGCAGCTCAGGGTCTCCCCCACCTCCTCTGTCCCCTCGCCCCCCCCTTCCCCCTGCCGCCGTGGGCACCCAGCCCCGGGCTGGAGAAGCAGGGGCGTGTTCTCCGCACAGGTGGCCAGCACGTGGGCAGCGTGGGCAGCTGTGTCCACCTTCCTCCAGTGCAGCCTGCGGGGCCTGGATTCTGTCCGCCCGGCCCCAGCGAGGAGGAGCCGGGGGTGGGGGCGGAGGGGACACAGCAGACAGGCACAGACAGGGATCTTGGGGGGTGCTGGGGGTGCTTGTTCTTGAGCAGCGGGCATCCGCCCAGCGTTTGCCCAAGGGCGATTCCTTCATAAGGCGTCAGAGATGAAGTGCAGAGCTTCGGGATGGAGGAAGGGGAAGACGCATGTTCTGTGATTCTGAGGACCACAGAACATGCCAGAAAACTTATCTTCCCCCTCCCTCCCCCTCCCTCCAGCCTCCCTCCCCTTCCCTTCTCCCTCCCTCCCTCCCTCCCTCCCTCCCTCC